>PQXK01000214.1:0-28771 GCA_004786245.1 Botrytis hyacinthi | reverse complement strand
GGGGGGGGGGGAGAAGTGAGTTTCAGCGCTAGGAAGATTTCAACCTGAGTGTAGAATAGATTGCTCTTGGGGTGCGTCGCGACTAGCTTATTGCACCAATATTGACGTGTCTGAAGCAATTCGTACTACATCCATCTCATCCCATCTTGCCAAAGCGACTAGTGTAACTCAAAATAAAATTCTTGTTCACATAGATTGCATCAGTTGTGGTCATGCTCAATCTTTTTTGCTTCTCTCATATAGCTCTGGAAAATGTACATTTACACCTTTCCTTCATAATCTCTCTTCCAAATGGTATCCCAGACTCCCTTGTCCACCGCAAATTCTCTTACATAATCATGCTCTAATTCATGCGTCCTCCTTCCAAGCAACACCAAACTGTGCAAGGGACCTCCCAATTGCTCATCGGCGTCACACAATTGTTTTAATGTCCCACTTACAAATTTCTCATCCTTACAGCCTACTCGAGCAGCACCCACACAGAGACTTTCCTCATTGTAAACCCCTCCCTCTCCTTTCTCTGTCTTAAGCTCTTCAATTTCCAACATCTGCGATGCGCACTGTCCTACAGTCATGTATCTCGGTGGCTCGTATATCTTTCTTCCTCTCGCCATATTCTCCATAGTTTGCTCCTTGACCTTGATGTCCAACAATACCAATGTGTGTAAACCGATATTCCTGTTCTCTCTAATACGATCGTAGAATGAGGCAGGCTTCCAGTTCTCAGTGAAGAAAACCATTGAGACAGTTTGGCCAAAATTGTAAAGTTGGAGGCCGGTAGCACCAATCGCGGACATAATGGAGGCATTAGGAATGGTAGAGATTGGAATGTTTAAGGAACGAGCGCGGAGGACAAGATCGGTATGGGTGGTAGCACTAAATCTGTGTCAACACATAACCTTCCAATTATGAGGAAACTATCATGTAGAACGAACCCAAAAGGATCTCCCACTACCAAAAATGCAACATCTACATTTTGCGCATCTTCCAAGATATCGTCACTAGCACTCTCTACCATATCTCTATCTGCAATAATCACTTCTCGTCCATAGTAACTTTCCTATGTCTACATCAGTCAGCGCCTTACTTCCCCGGGTTTAGAAAAAGACTTACAAGAACTGTTTTATCCACCAGCAAAATACTGGTGTAGGCTTCAAGGTATACGCGAGCGCATTTCTTGACAGCCTCGAGTCCTTTGACAGTAATATCTGTCTCGTCAGAGAGACCAAGGCCAATAAGGTAAAGCATCTTTGTTGTTTTGTGTACTGTGGAAACAATTAAGTGAGGGGTTCGAACAAGAGTTCAAGAAAATTAATTTGCCCCGCACATTTGCTCATACTTCCATCATTCACCGCCCGAACCTTGAGAAAGGCAAAATCGCAGCCTTCCTCAACCTTACATAGAAAATCATTTGCGACACCAATTTGAGCTGCGTCCTGCAATCTATATTTTCAAAGACGAATTGAAAGTCCTGCATAGAATTGAAGATCGCACCACACTTCTCATCGTCAACGACAATCTCAAAATCGCAACAATGTCCTCCAAAAAGGGCGCCTATGAAACCAACGCCTCGGACACTGATTTCCGCAAAAAGTACGATCGCGAAGCCAACGTAGCCAAAGCACGCGAACAAGAAGCCAAAGAAAAAGAAGAAGGGCGTCTACGATATGAAGCCAAGCTTGCTGGGAAAAAATACTACGCGCCTCTTACCGGCGATGAAACTCTCACATCTGCGCGCGCAAACCGTCTCGATGTATCTGCCAATGTAGGGAAAACTATATTACTGCCTGCGGGGGCAGCGACAGGAAAGAGAGGAAAGGGTGCGGGATTTTACTGTCAGGCTTGTGACTTAACTTTTAAGGATAGTTTGCAATGGGTGGAGCATGAGAATAGTATGCAGCATTTGCGGGCGATAGGACAGACGGGAGAGGTTCAGAGGGCGAGTGTGGAGGATGTGAGGAGGAGGATTGATGAGATTTGGGAAAGGTTAGAGAGGGAGAAACATGAGGAGGTTGTTACTTTGGGAGAGAGACTGGAAGGGAGAAGAATTGAGGATGAAAAGGAAAGAGAGGAGAGGAGGCAGAAGAGGAGAGAATTAGCTGAGAGAAAGAAGGAGGAAAAGGACAAGGAAATTGCGGTCAAGAAGGAATACGGGGAAGATGTTAGGGTGGAGGGCGAACATGATGAAGACGACATGATGGCTAGTATGGGGATCGTCGGATTTGGATCATCGAAAAAGTGAAGATATATTGTTTGCATATGGGATTTAGCGACGGTGTTCAGGACGGAGTACATTAAATCATACAGATTGTATACTTGGGTTTTGTATAGGTCAATACATTATAATTACTACCGATTTGGCTTGTTGATTGCCATCACTCCTTTACATTTGTGCCCGCCACATGGTTCGGACTATCATTAGAAGGACCATGTCCATCTGGTACACCATTTTGGTAAGATATCTGCTTGTTAAGCCAATCCCTGAACTTTTTCCTCCTAGACAATCTTACTGGCGAATCATCTACTTCAGTCTCGTCACCACTCTGCATTTCATCTGACAAATCAATATCCGGAGCCCATCTTTCCTCATCCCCACAGACAACCACATACCAATTGCACACTTCCTCTGCCTCCAAGTTCTGCCTCAACTTATCAAGCCACCCTGCTTTTTCGTTCCTCTTCTTGATTTCTTCTGGAGTCATTCCCAATTCCTCGCAATTGGGAGAAACACGTTCTGCTTCTGCAACATTGGCTTTATACTTCTCCACCTCTTCGCATATATTAACACCCAAACCAATTTCAACCATATAATCTGACACATAGGCCCACGGTTGACTGGCCGTTTTCAAATCCTCTGGATCATACTGTTCGACCAATTTGACCGCACTCCAATCATTAAATCGCAATGGCTTTTCCAGTCCATTATGCGACTGTTCTCTCGAGATCGCATTTGTAGCTCCAGATGCTGATCTACTATGTAAAGTTTCCGAACCCGAATTACTAGCATTTTTCTGTCCATTCGAATTCCCTTTCCTCAATGTTAAGCTGGACTTCTTCTTGTGAGGTGACTTTAAAGAGATCATGGAATTTTTGTTCTTCTTCGTGAGGGTTTTTGGGGATTGCGGCTTGGGAGTTGTGCATTCTGTGGGGGGACTAGGAACAGGTGCAATATCAATGGGACCCGGACTGCTTGGTGGAAGAAAATCGAATTGTTTGTAAAACGAATTGAGGAGAGCATTCGAGGTCAAGGGCGCCATTAACCATTCTGGAGCTGCATCTTCGATATCATTTAGAATCACATAAATACGGATATTCTCTCTTTTCCAACGGAAACCATGGAGGAGGTAGGTAGGCATTTTTGTGTGATTGCGATGGTGAGAATGTTAGATGTATTGATGTTGGGGACACACCAGAAGAAGATCAGCTTTTAAATATCATATCTGATGCTTTAGGAAGTAACTTATCTTGGAATATTGGTAAATTGTTAGGGAAATTGCGATTGGCAATTGCGGCTGCGAAAAGAGTTACAAGGCTATCTTTTCCGGGGTTCACTAGAGCCGATGTCTGTGCGACAGTGATGTTGGTGATGTTGGTGCTAACTTCAAAGCTCGACTTCAAGCTTCTTTGAGTAAAACATCCCCAAACTGCTTTCGCTCATGGATAATTGTATTTCTGAATCACTTCCTCAACTAGTGGTGGTATATGAACAGCCCTTTAGCCTGGGGAAGTCCGGGTCAGCCCCGAGTATACTATTATGATTCCTGGCTTCAATGAAGGATTGCATTTGCCTCAGTGACATTCAAATTTTGGTTGTAAACTCTTTCAAGTCCAAGACTTCTCGTTTTCAGTGCGATCTCGAAGATGTCTCGTATCTTAAAGCCCTGATTAGTTCCAGGCATTAAGTTGTTTCATTCTACCTTGCCCTTTCAATTATCCCTTTCAGATCTTGAACCTCCAATCCTTCCTGAAGATACTAACCGCACCAATAATTGTCGAGGATCTCTGTATCCTTGTCGTATTCATGCACGGGAAAATGATCTTGTTGTTTAGATGGGATACTATGACTTATTAGCATCTTTGGATAGACATTGAAAGCTTTCATGGTGAATATAATGAGGCTGTGAATATCTTCACTCTCAACCGATGAAGAGCTCGGTAGTTTCCGAGTCTCAAAATTTCACAGAAAAACTCTTTCTGAAGACAAGTGTACCTCCATCACAAAAACATCTACAAAATAGTTTTGTGTAATTTCTTTTCGATTTGTTTCCAATCTTCTGCAATATCTCTGGTCGCAATACAAAGCAAAGACCATACACAAGCTCAAGCATACCACTCTACTGCTTTCCAACCCCGCATTCTCACATTATACATCATGCCTCCCGGTATCATTCCAGATGGCATGGTACAAGATCTTCTCGATTTTATCCGCGAAGCAGTTCCTGTTATCTATGAAGCAAGCATTGAACTGTTGGCACTAATTCTCGAGAATGACCCTGCTACATCAGATGTAGCTAAGTCTCACGGCCGCTGGATACACATCAATCTTATGCGACAACTCTTACCATTAGGAGACGAAGAGAAACAAGAATGGATAATTGAGCTATTCAGCGGCAAGAAATACACCATAGAATTCTTCGCGGAGACAATGATCACAGTAAGTTGGATCGGTTCTCGTGGGACAGTTATGATTCTTACAACAATAGAGTGGAATCTGGACAGAATCTGAAGACGAAACTGGATTTACTTTCTATTCCGTGAATCGACAAAAAGAAGCGAATTTTCGCAAATGGCTTTTACAACCTAGAACTCGGGAGATTTATATCAGTGAAGTAATGGAATGTCTGCATCTGATCGCGAAGAACAGCGTTGAAGGATCTGATTACGTACCAAGGAAAAGTCTCAAATGTAAGAAACTGTGCCATTTTTATACCTAACAGATATACTAACACACTTCGCCAGCGAAATACAAAGTCGTCACTCCAGATTGGCAGAAGGAATTCATCGAAACCAAGAAACAGCTTGCACAATCCCAATCCCTTGTTGAAAGCCTACAAGAAACGGTACAAATAGCGAATGACATCATAGATAATCAAGGCACTGTCCTCGATAATACAAGACAGCAATTGAAAGTGGCACGTACGGCTAATGCAAGGTCGGAAAAGGTGTGGATGAAGAGATATAAGAAGTTTTTCAAACGTACGTGGAGCTAGGTTGCTTTGAGGGTTTGGGTTTGGTGGTGGTTGGAGTTATGGAAATACAGGCTGTGTCTAAATAGGAGTTTTGGAGTATGTTTTGGGATATAGATGAGAGTATTCGGATGTTTGTCAGGACTACCCCTGTACGTTGAACATATCGGTGTGCAACAATTGGTTTTAAACAGTATTCTAGATTGATTGAAAGATCGTGGAAGATCTTGTGGCGGTCCAGAAGCGCGAAGTAACCTGGAGCTAAGGAGAGCTAGAGGAAATAACTAGAGAGAGCTAGAGATATATTTTCAGCCATCAAAAGACTTGTTAGGGCCTCCCTTGTAATTTTAAGATGCAGATGTGCAATACAACTTTCCTGTCACTGTAATTGGGCGAAATTTGTTATGGAGATGATTTTGAAGTGCTTGTTTACATACTATGTCCTAGGGAAATAGCTATCTATCGTTCGATTGCTTGCTTACATTCCTACTTATCAGGAGAGTAGTAGTAAAATCTCAATCGACTCAGTCTATCCATGCTTTGTCACGATATACCTTCATGATTTTTGACTTGAAGAGTTCTGAATGATACTTCATTTTTCATTCAATCTAATGCCAGTCCATCTTTATCAGTATGTGAGTATCCATTCTTTCATACTTATTCTTCTGGTATTTCAACATGATTACAGAGTCTTTTAAGGCATACTAAGAGATCACATGCTTCCACCTTTTACACACTGCTATTCCATTGTAAACACCTGACCCACATGACATGGAACTCCCATCTAAACACACGGAACAACGCTACCATCGGGAAACTTTCGACTCTCATTCTAAAAAAAAAATTGATATGCACTCAATGTTATCCAATTGGCCTTTTCTAGTTAGAATTCTGAGTCTCAAGAAATCCTACTAGAATGAGTATTGCCTTGAACTCAATTGTAGAGCTCCGTTTCACACACGTATCATTTTCCGTCTTTGGGAACTCTCGTTTAAATACATCAAGCGAGATCTAAAGGAATCATATGCATCAACTCAGCCTGATAATTCTATCATGCTAATAACTTCCTCTCAATATCCAAATCAGAAATAATCTTCTTCAATTCTTCCCTAAGACTAGAAATTTTGTCACTAGCGGTACTTGGAAATGCTGTCACGTACTCGGAATTATTGTATGTTAGAGAAATCGAGCGTTTATCTATCGATTCTCATGTGCAAATTAGAGAAAATCTAGCTTATATTTCCCACCCTCTCTTATTCCTCATGTTCAGAAGGCTAGAACATAATGTAAGAATACCGCGACCTAATCCTTTAAACAAATGAAAAAATTCTATATATACTTTGACGTCCCTAGTTACTATATCACAAAGACACATGCGCATAGCTTCATTGCGTATAGACAAAATAAACGTAATGGGTTTTCAATCTATTCACAGCGATCAAGCCACACTAAAAACTATCTACACCAAAGCTACCTACTCACTACCAGCCATTACGACGTATACTCAAAGCCCAAATAAACGAACCAAACAGACCACCTCATTCATTCTTCCCTTTTCTCTCCCCCTCTCCATCTAAGACTGTCATCAGACCAAGCCTAAACACCCAAAAAAGGCTCTCCAAAAAATCAAGAGACTTAGGTAGCCAATAATCGCTCGCTGAGCGAGAATTTCTCGTGTTACTAATGTTTCTCCTATTCTCGCTTAAGGTATACATTTTCTATTAGGATCTTGCACTCCTCCATACTCATTGGTATGTATATATACCTCCGCGAATTCTGCGCTCATCTTTATTGTATATCTGTGAGTATCGGGTTTAGGTAGAAGAAACTAGTCGATGCTCTGGTGAATAGCTATGGTGCAAAGTTTTCGCAGGGAGTCTTGCCTGTACAAGGTACTACACTCCACTAATAATTCTGCCCCTTCTGCTTGAAGAAGTTGAATACACATTGTTACCTTCGAACATCTTTAGATATCCTATTACATACCCTCGATGAAATCTAAAAACAGTACCTTAATGGTATATTGAATATCTAGTACGTTTACATGAGGTTTGATGAATGAGTGCCTTTATCGAATCTCGATACTTGACAAAACATATAGAGACGTTTCTCTTTCACTTAAGTTCTCGAAAAAAAAATGATTGAGATAAAAGTACGAGGTTATAATCCAACTAAACAAAATGATTCAATCTCCTTTATATCTCATCTCAGTCCTTATTTTCTCCCCTCCTAAGAAATTTTAAAAAGGAAAGAAACGACGTGTAACCTGAGCATCAAAACTCAAACCTCAAACTTCAGTTCAAGCGCGGATACATCAAAAATCATTTAAAATAGAGAATAATGGCCAGAGAAACGTACTACAGATCAAAGTATTCATGTTATATACAAAAATTCAATTTCGAATCAAGCTTAGTAGGAGCTATAGCTAACACAATAGTTGGAACTTAAATACAGATGCTTTCTTCCTTCGATACCCATTCTTGAGTTCATTTCAACTTCCAGACTTTCAGCTCCACATCGCATATCCCTCATCGCATGTCCTTCATCACACATCGCACGCGCAAACCCCTCCTACAATAAACCATAATCCGAAGCCACAGCTGCAAATACGATATATCCGCGACAGATCGAGTGCTATCAACATCATTATCGACATAGACATCGATCAATCAACCAACCAGAACACAACCGCACAACCGCACAACCTCACAATAGTAGGACCAAAAAAATATAAACAGAAAAACAAGTCAAATAGATGGCGAAGATTAAGTAAAGTTCGCCCTCCTTCTCAAAAATTTCATCCTTCGGGTATCGCATCATCGTGATATCATCATATCATAATATCATAGTATCATAGTATCATAGTATCATAGTATCATAGTATCATATCAAATCCTTCGACTTTATGAAAAAGAGATCGACGTTCTGTGACATATATCCCTTCTTCTTCTTTTTCTTTTCAGCCATGCATTCTATTAGGTATTCCCATCATGACTCCCGAGGTCAACAAGAATAATTCGAGGAAGTGAGAAATCAAGAGAGTGGAAAGTAAGACGGAAAGATTCAAAGGAATAAGTAATAAGAGAAGAAGCAGTCAAGAAAACTGAGAAGTGTCGCTGCAAATCCGGCAATCGGTAGAGAGAATATCGAAAATTGAGTACGACGAAAAAATGATGGAATTTGAATTTTCGAAAAGTTGAAGAACGTATAAAAGCGTATAAAATTATGATCTCCCATAATCTCTCTCAACCGCAAAGAAAGAAATCGAGAGATCCACATTAATGGGATTGTCTGAAATCGTAGAATTTCTCGTAGTGAGCTTCAGCCTTAGATATCACGGGTATCAAGCTGACATGCAGCTCTCCAAATTATATATTGAGAATTCACGAATCCTCGTTTCGTTTCGTTTCGTTTCGCCTCGCTTCGACACAAGACCAAAAGCGAAAATTTTTCAATAACCCGATGTATCCTGTTGAAATCCAGCCGACACATTCCCCGGCACATCCTCAATCGCGCGCTCGGATTCCGAGTCGGAATCTGGGGGGTAGAATACGCTTATGAATGCACCTGCTGCTATTCGGTGTGTCAGCTCTTTTATTCTTACTCTTTCTACATTGCTTCTTCTTTCATTTGTTGAAGAGTATCTTTAATTGTTTGTGTGAAAATTGAAGGAAATACAAATGAAAGGGTTACATAAGAAATCAACAGGATAAAAATGTAAATCCAAACCTACCAGCCCCATGCACAAAATTCAATTCAAACTCTCCGTGTTTCCTCACCTGCGCGCGTCTCGAATACTCATCGCAGAAAACATAGAGATGCAAATCTTTCACCCAAACGCGATGACGCGAATGTCGGGCGAGCCAGGTATCGGATGTGACTTGGAGGTCGGTTACTAGGGTGTTTTCTTAGCGAGTGTTGGGAGCCAGGTGGGAGGTTAAGCGTAGAATAACTTAGGGAAATTGAGAGGGTATAGGAAAACTATAAAGAGGATTGGAAGAGAAAGAAGAAAGCTCATACTAAAAGCAGTCCAGATAGGACATTTCCTCAATTCTCCATTTGCGACTGCGGCGTGAAGTCGTAGGGTATGAGTTTGTTGATTTTCGTAGACGAAGAGAGAGTGGTGGAATCCATCATCTACTATTTGTCTATTTTTATCGATGTATTAGTAAAGAGACTCTTCACATCTGGCAACTCGTTCTTTTCGCTCAGTTTCCACGTCTCAGGAAGAATAGTTACCTACCCTTGAAAAATCTTCACCTCTCCGGC
Source organism: Botrytis hyacinthi (assembly GCA_004786245.1). Taxonomy (NCBI): domain Eukaryota; kingdom Fungi; phylum Ascomycota; class Leotiomycetes; order Helotiales; family Sclerotiniaceae; genus Botrytis; species Botrytis hyacinthi. The sequence goes on along the minus strand of PQXK01000214.1, from coordinate 19,316 downwards.
AATGATATAATCATCTCTTGGTATCAAATTTGTGAGTTGGGAACGCGCTTTGAGTGCTACGAATGAGCAGTGGAAGAGCACCATTCCTATATTGCAACGTCAATTTTTTATCCATCGTATCTCATACTCCTATTCTCTATTCAATTTGAAAACAATTTTATAAAAAAATACTAACGTTGCCAAGTCCTTTCACAAATCAGTCAGCACATTCTCTTCAAATCCTATCCCTTTCACTTCCCCCTCTTCATCGCTTTCCTTTCAAATCCTCAGCTGAGAAAATCATCACTCACTTGAAAAATAAAGCCATCCAAATAGTCGGATGTTCCTTATACTCACTCCACCTCTTAAAGCACAGCGCACTTCCATGTCTCCGAATACATAGCTCATGAACCCCAAAAGAAGAATAATGAGGATTATTCTGTTTATCCATCCAGCGACAGAGTAAATAGGGGGATTGATGAAGTGCTGTATCGTCGAGATACAGTGTAACGGAGAGATGATTTTTGTCAAAGGGTCTGAATAATTAGTGAGACGAAGACCAATGAGGAGAGTTACAGAAATAGTGAAGGAGAGAAAATTTGAGAGAGTGGAGAAATGTAGCACTCACAATTTGAACAGAACTTTTGATTGCGGAGGGATACCCAACTTCATGAGATTCATCGATGGACCCCAACATCTCGATCTATATCCATAATATCGGTCAATCATTGTAATTCCTTTAAATACCTCCTCTTCCACAATATTCAATATACAACTTCACACTCCTTCTCTACCTCCCCTCCATCCAGCCCCCGAATATCAAATTGAACAAAAAAAAGACAAACATACTCTCGTCTATGTTTCAAAAGCGCCTGCGAAAGCGGTTGCGCATGATCATCAAAGATCTTTTCCGCCCAGTGCCGTCTCTAAACATCATTAACACGCAACCTCTTTCCTTTCACACAATTCTTCCCCCAAACCCTCGCTTCTCTCCCTCCAACACAGATTTCCAAGCAGAAAACCACAAACCAAGATACCGAAAATTCGCTCACATACCTCAAGTTCCATCAGATTTGGTTGCGCAGGAGCGAGATGCGGTTGTACCGGGATTGGCGGTGCTATAAATACAGATTCCCGGGTTAATCGATACATATTCTCCATTTGACCGCACATACACGAGACGAGAGTATCAGCAAGAAATGCGACGACTAAAAAAACCATAGGGAAACACCAAAGCAAAGGGTAAAACATACCAGGAATCCCCCTCAAAGCCCTCAGCCTTAAAATTCTCAAGCGCAGCAATTCCAGCGTCGTGGGATCGTAAGTTGGTGATCTATGTGCTGACCGCTGTTACCACCATCCAATCATTTTCTTCCCATCCCACCCCTCCTCACATCTCACCGGGTTAAATCGAGAACTAGAACTCGAACTAAATTTCGCACCCCTCCAAACGATCCGATCCGCTCCGTTCCCCTCAAATAACAAAACGAAGAAACAAAAAACAAATCCTTTCACTCACCTACTCAACAACCTCACACACTGCACCAAAAAATCCACATACATCACAAACCGCAGCGCCAACGTCATTCCCCCCTGTTCATTCAAGCGTTCATGCATCAACATCCATTTCATTCTGACAGACCAATCATCACACATCAAAAACGCCAGCATATCCCTGAGCGTTTTTTGCAAACACGGGAGGACGACGGTTAGATAATATATCACGACGGGAACGCGCAATCGGAAGATCGGGAAGAGATCGTGCAAGTCGCGGAGGAGCCGCGATGTTTGTTCGACGTGTCGGAGAATCGCGGTGATGATTTCGTAGTCGGTGATGCTGGGGGATTCGGGGTGGGAATCGGATGGGGAGGGGTAGTGGGGATGAGAGGAGGAAGAGGAGAGAAGTGCGACGGATGAGGAGGTTAGATGGGTGCGAATTTTGAGGAGTTCGATTGCGACGGCGTCGGCGCGGGCGGCTTCGCGCCAACAGCCGGATAGCTCCTCCATGCTTCGATTGCGGATGTTTGGGGCTGGAACGACATTAAGCTGTGGTGATGCGACGTATGGATGTGTTGGAATTTGAGAGTGGAGATGGGTACTCAATCAATGAGTTATGCTGTATAGTATGTTCAGAAATTCATTATATATTCTCAAGAGTCAATTGGGACTTGAATGAATCTCAACTCATCTCAACTCATCTCAAAATAAAATGCAATGAATATATCACATCATATAATATCATTTCAAATCAATTGAAGAAGCAAAACTGAAGCTTCGAAAAAGAAAAAGCGGAGTAAGGATCTCGAATACCATCGAACCAATTCATACACACATACATATGGACCTACCAACCCTCCACAGAAATCACACAAAAAAGCAGCTATCCGTTCCCCTCCTCAAAAATCCCGAAAACCATCAACTCCTCCAAACCAAACCAACCACCCGCGGCTCTGCGGGTGAAATCGACAAATTACACATCTCGTAGGTGGACAAATCCCCAAGCTCAGCATAACCGCGACTGACGTGTCAAAAACCATTGGAATGGTCAAAATATCGTATCATTGACTTCCCCTCTTCTAATCTTTCTCCACGCCGATTCTGTGCATGATCTCATTGGCAATTCTCCATTCACATCGCATTCTGCAGAAACGTACGGGTACCAAGGAAAAATTATCTTTGCTTGCATGATCATTTCTAGCCAGTAAAGTATACTTTACGATTTTCAACTTCTTCGGATGGGTGTATGTGTCTGTATATATGTATGTATGTATGTATGTATGTATGTATGATAATGATAATGATAAAGATAAAGATTCCAACCACAACCATGCATACATGAACTCCATACGAATGAACCAGATTTCTCCAAGCTCTGCGCGATTGAATTTTATCGATCAAATCACCATTCGTTGATCTCATCAACGGGATATAATTGTGGAAGAATACCTATCAATAAATGGATTGCAAATCGCCACTTGTGGAATTGTAATGCCACGATATGAAGTGGCACAAAGCCTTCAGAATGTTCTTCTCGCAAAGTGGTAGAATTATCACGACGAGCGAATCGTACAAGGCTGACTTTATGGTTACGGCTGGTGACACGGAATTGTGTGATGATAGTCAAGCCGAGGCCGAGGCCACACCCGATACTCATCGGCTTCATACATTGATTGATTTTGATTAATTAACGTTACTTGATAATTCCAATTAATCAATCAACCAATTAACCATAATAGAATTGAACTTCTCTCCCTGCTTTCAAAATAAGAAAAATCTCTGTGTTGGCTCCTCTAAGAGATCATCCACGTCTTCCATCCATCCTATCCATCCATTAACAGACAGAAGAAAAGAGGACAATGTACTCAGGTACCCGGTTCGAATCGAATCCGCATCCGCAAACATTACAATAGATATCAATCATGCAGTGATCCACGCAGCATTTAACCCAGACCAACAACCTCGCTCGGGAAAGCTTCCTTGATGATTTATTTCGATTCTTGAAAACCATAGGTATCCAATGATCAAACCATAGAGATTTAAAATGAAAAAAAATGAAATAGAAACAGGAAACCAACAACAACATGAGAATCCTTTCGAGACCAAACTCGACTCACGAAATTCAACTCAATCACAACTCACCAAAGTAACAAATTAATTCATCTTGAACATCACAGATAGATGCATACCTACATACATGCATACCATCCATCCCAATCTGTCCAGTAGCATACGCGTACAAGGTAACATAAGAAGAAACTCTCTTCCGTACTCCATACCGGTCGAATAATGATTGAGGAAGGACGGCTAGAAATACTTATTTCAATCCAATCCAATCCAATCCAATCCAATTCAATGTCAGGCACTCGCGTCGCGACGATAAATCATCATATCATGTCATCATATCATCCAACCACAACCACAACCACAATCACATTCCCCTCAAAATTCCCACAATCAACAAACGACCACACAACACAACACCAAGGAAAAAGTAAGAAAAACGGACAAGAAAAACAAAAACAAAAAACACCTCTCTCCCCCAGAGACCCAGACCATAAACACAACATCCCGTTCCATCCTATTCCATTCGAGTACAGTACCAACATCTTATCTCCCAGTTTCCCAGATATATATATATATATCATCGAGCACTCCCTCCGAATCATCAAAAGAACCTTTCCTTGTTCTCCTTCTCTCATCCTCTCTTTGCTTTACCTTTTCTCCACTCCCTTCCATCTCCAATCCCTTCTATCAATCTCGACATCACCACCCTCATCCTCACAACCCACAACCTAGGTCCAATATCCAATATCCAATATCCATTAAATCGATCGGTCCCGAAATCCTCCAAAAACTGCCCCGAAAGATCTAACTTACATATATAAATATATCCAGCACCACAACCCAGCACCACAACCCAGTACCACAACCTACTACCTCAAACCTAGCCCAGTCCAGTCCAGTCCAGTCCAGTCTAATCCCCATGCAAGCCCCAAGTTAACAAGCAAACGAGAAGGAATCCCCTCCTACCTCCTCCCCCCTCGCACCCCACCCCACCCCATTCTCTACCATCCAATCCATCTTCACCATCTACCATCAATCTTCCCGCCTCCCCTCCCCTCTCCCTCCCTCCCTCCCAGCCCCAAAAATAGAGATAAATATACTACTAGATAGATAAATATACCTATCCACTCCCAAAGAACGCATACAACAAACAAGCAAGCAAACAAACAAACAAACAAGTGACTCAGCAACTCGGCATGCAACTTTTCCCATTTCCCACCACTTCCCACTTCCCACTTCCCACTTTCTACAATCTCTCAACTCCCCTCCTCCCAACTCCCCTTCACCTACCTCTTAGTATCAATACCTCCCTTACCCATCGACTAGGCTACGTAAACCAGCAGTTAAACCAGCAGATCAATCAGCAGATAAACCCTCAGATACGTAGATAGATAAACCAGCAAGTACCTATCCATCCTCACCATCCCCATCACCAACCTCATCACCAACCTCATCACCAACCCTTCAAACCCTCCAAACCCTTCAAACCCTTCAAACCCTTCAAAAAATACACAAAAAATCCCCCCAAAACACAAAACACAAAACACAAAAAAACACAAAAAAACCACAAAGATAAAAATCCCCAATCAATAATCAGTATCCACTCCACACCCACCCAGCTCAGATTCAGCTCACTCACTTCGCTCCTCACAAGGCTGTAAGGCAAAATGTCTCAGATCCTTCGAGTCTCGAATCTCGAATCCCTCCTTTCCGTTTCGCCCGTTTCGTTCTGTAAGTGGCAAGTGGCAAGTGGCGAGTACAAGTACCTACCTCTTGAGTATGGGTCTAATCACATTCCACCTTACATTTTACAAGAACTTTGTTTTCATAACAATATATTATTCACACTTCAATCACAACATCACTTAACATCACATCGCACTTAAAATCACAAATTTAGAAAATCAAATGACAAGATGTAGAATACAAACGATATCATTGTTACACGCAATTGGTTGTAGAAATTTACCATGATCTTATCTCTTGTCCCAGACCTATCTAGACAGACCTAGACTTTGACCTAGACGAGACCAGACCAGACCATAAAAAATCCATCGATAGCAAAAAACGATACCGCAAGATCATCATCCGATATGAAAAGGAAAACGGCAACAAGTGCACAAGTTGATCATCCCATTCCCCTGTCAAAACATAACACCCCAGCCCAAATGAAAAGCAGAAAAGATAACCCCGGAGAACCTCCCAACTTGTATGATTATGTCATCTTTGATAGTGATGGTCGGATAGGTAGCTATCAAGACTATCATTTGTCGAGATGAAGTGATTGAAAGTTTGAGTGATTAAAGAAATCTTTAAGAAGACTCTTCCTCCTCAGCATCGGCCTGTAAAATGGATTGTTTAGTCCCGTGTTTCCTTTCCACAGAATTTCTGCTGTGAGAGCATGATTGATACGCACTGTAAGACTTACGTTGTAATTGGCCTTCTCCTCTTCGTAACGTTTCTTATCTTTGGCAGCAGACTCCTCATAAGGACCTCTTTGCTTCTCGTTCAAAGCCTTCCAGCGTTCACCGAGAACCTTTCCGACTTGACCTATAAGTTCGTCATGTTAGTGATGCAATTGTGAGCGTGATGTAGGAATGAGATCATACCGAAAGAGATTCCGGGGTTCTCCTCACGAACGTTATCACGTTGTTCGTTGGCGAAGAACATGTATGCAGAAAGTCCACGCTTGGGTGCGTTAGGATCTGTGGGAGAATGAGTCAGTCTATGAGTTTTCGTGAGAGGCAGTCCATGAGGACGAAGTTACATACCCTTCTTCTTCTTCTCGGTCTTCTTGGCAGCACGCTTGGGAGCCTTTTCCTTTGGCATGTTGAATTATGTGAAATGGGTCTAATTGAGAAGAAATAAAGTCAGTACGATTGATTGAAATGTTTATGCGACCGTAATAAATTTGCGACGATGAGTATGAAAAGTGGTTGTGGTTGAGACCAAGGGGGACAAAATGGACGAGCAAGTGGTTGACAATTTGGTGGTGATAGCGCGTTATGAAGGTGTTGTGGTATTTTTGTATGGAGAGGTGAATAATTGGAGAGGTGAATGCAGTCGCAAAGGTAATAACTTCCTCACGACGTGGAATGTGAAAGTGATGAAAGATGGAAATGAAAGGGAACACTTACATCTAAATGGGTTTATAAAGTGACGACAGTTATTAACTGCAGTGGTTGATCTAAAACGCGAAGAAGTGGAATCAGTGAAATTGTTCTTAGTATGAGTGGTAGTAGTGGTAAGGTCGAAGTGATATCGCGACGCAAAGAGATGACGCGCCGATGAAGTTGAAAAGAGAAGCAATTGTATTTGCGTATTTTGAGAATGAAACAAAGTAGCAAGAGATCGAATACTCAGTGAAAACTCGACTTTTTCATATAAATAAAAGCGCGTTCTCAAGAGTGATGGAATATTGAGACTCAATATAAGAGGAATCGATATGAAGATACCGTAGGAGTAGGAGAGAGTATTTGGGTATTTGCTTACCAGAGAAGTTGTTGTATGTGATTTTGCGTGTACAGAGTTCGTAGGTAGAGATTTGGTGAGGAAAAGAAGTAGGAGAGAGAATTTAGGTGGGTGATCCAATTTTTGCGGGCATTTCAAACTGTAGGGGAAAAAAAAGCAAGAGCCGTGGATGAGCTTACCATTAATTCGCTTGATCTTGAGTAAAGTGTGAGGAATTAATGTGATTGGCTCGATGTGGTTTTCCATGCATTCCTGGTATTCTTAGGATTTAGTCTTCCTAGTATTCCATTGCCTACTGCTTTTCTCTCCCACCCTTTTCCAAGTTAAGTCATAATGGGTAACTAGTTGAATGGTGGTAATAATCATATTTACTACTGCTACTACTATCATTACTACGAGTCGTATTACTACTAGTATGAATACTATTATTACTATTATTACTACTATTACTACATACTAGTATTATATTACTACTACTACTGCTACTGCTACTGCTACTACTATTATCACTGCTATTACTACTATTATTATTACCACTACTACCACTACTATTATTACTACCACTACTACTACCACCACTACTACTACTACCACTACTACTACTACCACCACTACTACTACCACCACTAGGTACACACAGAGAGGTAGATGGATGCACACTAGGTATATAAAATGAGAGTGAGATGGAGTGAATAATGTACCTAGTATGTATTGGCATGTATATAGCTATGTAGGTCTGTGTAGATGAATGAGTGAATGAATACCTACAGGACTAGATAAATGAAAGAAAGGAGTTCCCCTCAACGCCATCAAAGCATCCCTAATACATCATCTTGTATGGGAACATCTATTAGAAAATCAAGGCAATAATAAGTCTACATACATTCTTAGCTAAGTAATCATAAACAAACACAATTCGATGAGGTTATATCATTTATTCTTTGTCTAGCTACTAGCTGTATCATTGAAAGAATTGATATGTAATTGACCTCAACTCGTATATATCTTGTCTGCTTTGTATGAATACTACTACTATTACTATTACTATTACCATTACTATTATACCATTACTTTATTATTCTCACAACCTATCCAGTACCAAGGTATACCTATCGACATACGTTACATTCTTGTCCAGACAGCTTCTTTATTTGTTGTATCTGTATGTGTATGTGAGGAGAAAGAGAGAGACACACACATATACATACACACACACACACAGAGAGAGAGAGATCAAAATCGTCATTCTTATTATCATTATCATCATCATCATCATCATCATCATCAGCATTGTTTCCACCATCATCTTTCCATTCTTCTACTCTGATCCTACATCATTGAATTTCCTTCCCTTCCCTTCACCCACTCCCATTTCTTGTTTCTTCTCCCTTACTTGAACTTACTTCCCCCATTTTCCACAGTATGATGCGACATGTAATAGCTACTAGCTAATAGCTCACAGCTATTCGCCCATGGAGCTCTTATCCTATCCTCCGTATATCCTAGGCAAAAAAAGGTACCATTATCCCAGCCCACAGCCAAAAAGTAAAAATGCAAGTGGAGATGCGTCGCTCTCGCTCTTGCCGTCTGAAAATTGATGTGTGTGGCTCTGTTCTCCTCTCCTACCGATTTGCCGATGCTATGCTCTTTATGGTGTTGTAAAATCACGAGGATGGACAAGGAGGTGGTGGAAGGAAGCACGAGAAGAGATCCTTTACCAATTCTTCTACCACCAAGATTTTCTGCTTTGCCAATTCCGGGGTATGATCAATTCCTTCCTTCCTTCCTTCATTTTCATTCTCTCTCTCACTTATTATTCATTCATTCAATACCAACCTTTCCATCACTTTGATATCACGTGCTGATAAGCTTTTCCCAGAATAGATTAATGCATCTGTTTAAGGGGATCTCTAGGATTCTAGCTTTAAAAATAGAAGGTTCGATAAGAGATCAACACAAGCAGTTCCAAGGTTAGGTATTTACCTAGGTTGTATTCATCTGTCTGTTCCAGATTTACTTGAATCAAATCGTTTGGATCGATCGCTTGACTATACTGTACTGTGTTAGATATTCTGGTCTGCTCTATGAGCTCCCTTCTTCGTCCGATATCTTTCTCGTCCTCCGTACTGAATCTTACCTACCCAGTCGAGCCAGTACACAGGAGACTCGAATTGAATGAAGTGATGCAAAATAAAAATCAGATGAAAATCCCCCCTTCCCTTCCCTTCCCTTCCCCTTCCCCATTCAATTCCCAATGTTCGGTCGTATTCCACTCTATTCTGTTGTACTGTTCCATTATTATTGGCATTATTATTATTATTACTGTTATTATTATTATTACTATTGTATTGTATTATTATCTTGTATTGACAACTGGCTTCACTGTGTGGTCTCCGCATATCTCGGCATAACACACACACTTCCCTTGAGAAGTGGTATGTGGTGGTCGCATAACAGATAGTAATAACAAGGAGATGGAGAACATGGAAAATGTAATGTACCGGTAATGTAATGTCACAAGCAGAAAAAGCCCGTCCAACATTTTCCACCACCCATTCTCTGCGTAAGTATCTCTCATGTCGGGTGGCAGCTTACTTTCATTAGTTTGCTACGCCTTTTTGGATTGTCTGAGTCTGAGCATGAACAATACTTGCTTTGCACTACTGTTTAGGTGCGATAGGTGCGACAACTTATTACGAAGCGGTAGAATGGGAGAATTTGATCCCCCCACCACAAGAAACACGTCTGGTAAGAAAGTTTGGTGGCTTATTGAAAAGTTGGCGTTTGCTTACGAGTGAGCTTTACCTGACTCTGCTTGACTTTGCTTCACTTGACTTTACTTGTCAATCTCATCAATTCCAATCATGTTGTAAAATTAAGGTTCATGGGCCTCCCCGATGATAGCAGTGACCCGGTGAAGACTAAAGTATTCTATCCGTTAACCAACATGCCCTTTTTATGTTGATAGCACCACAACGGGAGCGGGAATGGCCTTGCCCCTTTTACCCGGCGCCAACATGAATCACATTACAAAGACTAAGAGTGTATAATGTGTGATCATGGTAGGTATTATCATAACAAACAACATGGTTGAATGGTAGTATCGAGCATCGCAAGTGATCTTCATACTTACCAAGATACCTACCAAGGAGTACGCTTACACGATTGGTATTTTGAATCACGTCCACTGGTACAATGGATCTCACGGTGGACGGTGGACGGAAAATGCAGCCCTTTCTTTATCCGGCCTTGCGAATTCGGATCTCCAAAATGCCAAGACCAAACCATGACTTTGGGTCTTATCGATAAGAACCACGCTCTCATCACGTGGAATCGGCGAAAGATTTGTCCGGCGTTCTGAAAAAGATTCAACTCCAGCAAAGAAATATTGATCAAGCAGTAATATATCCAAGAGCAATTGCTCAAAACACGAAGGAGCACTCGAATTTTCAGGCTCGCGGCTGGGAGAGATATACACTCACTCCGCCATAATGTCAGACTCGAAAGTGCCCGATGCAGAGGTAATTTCCCTCCACGAACATTTATATGGAGAGCTTAAACTAACAAGATCTTAGAAGCCAGCTTCGACTGCAAATGCAGAAGTTAAAGTCGATGCAAAAGCTGCGGCGAAACAAAAACCACCCAATCCTATGTGGAAATACCTAGGATTCGGCGAAAACTTTAGACCTAGAGTTCCTTCCCGCAATTGGATGATATTCCTCTCCATTACGGGATCTTTCACAGCAGCCGTCATCTACGATAAGAGAGAAAAGAAGAGAGCGCAGAGAAAATGGTGCAAATTGGTGGAACACATTGCGAAAGAGCCTTTGGGGGATTCTCGTACCATGCCAAGGAAACTTACGGTTTTCCTCGAAGGACCTCCAACTGACGGATTACGGGTTGCGCAAGATCATTTCAAGGAATATGTGAAGCCTATATTGGTAGCTTCGGGTTTGGATTGGGAATTCATACAGGGGAGGAAAGAGGGTGATATTCGAGCGGAATTGGCGGAGAAGATTCGTAATGCAAGATTACCATTTGAGGAGAGTAAAGAGGGGCAGGATCCCATCTTATCGACAAGGAAAAATGCTGGGATTAAGGAATTTGATGGGCCAAGAGGTGATATAGTACTTGGACGACATACGTGGAAAGAATACATCAGGGGTGTACATGAGGGTTGGTTAGGTCCATTAACCGAACCCCCTAAACCTGTGGAAGGAAGCCCAGAAGTAGCAGACACCCCAGCTCCAACCTCGGAAGCCGAAACTCCAGTCGATTCCCTCCTAGGAAAAACCATCCACACAAGCACCAATAGCGATCCCTCTAAACCCGAAGATGCATCATCTACTACCACCCCAAGTCCTGAAGAAAAACCAGCGGAGGAAAAGAAAGAAAAACCATCACACCTACCCCCCTTCATCTCAACCTCAGAATACGCATCCGCAACTCTCCCTTCATCTTGCCCCGCAGAACTAGACCCTTCAGCCGCAATCTCATTCCCTCACATCCTTGGTTTTCTCAATACCCCCACCCGTCTCCGTCGCTTCCTTAATCGTCGTCATCTCGCCGATCAAATCGGTCGTGACACTGCTGCTATCATCCTCGCTACCTATCGTCCCTATCACGATGCTAATTCCTCGTCCGAATCTACGGAATCCGAATCTCCAGAATCAGAACAAGCCACCCTCCTCCAAGAAGAAGAGAAAGAATGGCATAAATCCATTCGCACTCGTACTCCTACGGATCCAGAGAGAACATGGTTAGAACCCATTGTTTTGGATCAGAGAATCGCATCTCGAATGCGTAAAGCTGAACTGACGGCTGAAGAAGAAGAAAAGGCGAAAAGGATCGTAGTTAGTGAAGAGGAGGTCGAGGGATGGATTAAAGGTGGATTGAGAAGTTTAGGACGTTCTGGAATAACTTGGTTTGCAGGTGACAAGGAAAAGAAACCATGGGAACAGGGAAATGAGGGAGAGGAAAATGAATAATGAGAATGATGAGGAAGGAGAGGTAAAATTAAAAAGGGTGAGTAGACCCTGTATGATCATGACGAATAGGTGATGTGTGATGTATGATGTATGGGTGGGGTACCTCGTGTATACCGTACAATACTCGCCTCATTATTTCCATCAGCGACACATTGTGTAGTAGGCTCGGCTAGGCTAGGCTTGGAAAATATAGGGATATCGGGGGTGATCCCTCGAGTGTAAGTTTGCTTTGTACAATATTGGATTGTGCTGTGCTGTATTGTATTTTGTGTAGGTACAGACCGCATCATGCTTCATAAATAATACCCAGCTCTGCAAACGAAAATCAAATGAAAATTAGAATCAGATTAAGATTCTAAATTCTAAATTCCAAGTTCCATATCGGGTTGTAAAATTTGTTAATGTTGTTTGGATGTTGAGGATTCTTTGACTGGGTGTTGTGGACTATGTAGATGTTTATTCGTGTTGTATAGTTTGCTTTGGTCTTATTGTGTAGCTTGGTAGGGTAGGGTTTGGTGAATGTATAAGTAGTATGTAGTAAGTATTAGATATGTAATAGTGTAATAGTGTAATAGTGTGATAGTGTGATAGTGTGATAGTGTGATAGATAGAATGTTGTAGAAAGTTAAAGGAGGAAATAGAAGTAGATGGGAAGGGGAAGGGGAAGGGGATAGATGGATAAATAGATGGATGAATAGATGGATGGATAGATGGATGGATAAATAACAGAATTGTAAGTTTGCTATGTTGATATATATACTGAGAATATAGAAACTGGAATCTGATATCTAGAACCTGGAATGAACACTTTTGAAATTGTAAAGGGATAGAACTTTGAGTCTGTAGAAGATTGATGGTTTTGGGTTTGGGGTGGAGGGGGAATGATGATTATTACTGTTGCTGCTATTACCATTATTCTACGTTTAAATTCTGTTTTTCGTATGTTTTTTCTGGAGAGGTTTTGGGGAGGAGGAATGGGGATGTAGATGTAAGTGAGTAGGTACTTACTTCTTATTTTGGTTTTATTTTTTGGTGGTTAGGTTTAAGAAGGGGAGGGGAGGGGAGGGGATTGTATGAGATTTTTGAGATGGATGTATATATAAGCTGGAGGGAACATAGGAGCATTTGGATTTGGGTGGAATGGGATGATTGGGGTAGTAGAATGAGGTGATGAATGGATGGATGGATAGATAGATATATCCAAATAAGAATAGATGGATAAGATGAGAGTGTGAAATGAAGAGGTATAGGGAAAACTAATTCATTTCTTCTCAGCCCCTAACAAATTTTTCTTTTTCTTCTTCTCTTTCTTCTGTTCGTTACGATTCTTCTCATCTCATTGCATCTCATCTCAGTTCGCTTCGCTTCACTGGCAAGTTGTTACCTCCCCTCCCTTGTATTTTGAAATTTGGTTATACTTCTTTTCTCTGATCTCTGACATATACATCTATCCCTTCTTCTTCTTCTTCTTCTTCTTCCTGCATACAAATATAAATACTCCTTCTCAATCCCATTCTCTTTTCTCTTCCCTCCCCTTCCCTTCTCCTCCCTTCCCTTCCCTTCCCCTATAATATCAATCATCAAATAATAACCCCGAGAAACCAAATACCTCCTCATACATCTTATCCAGCTCATCTAGCTTCCCCTGTGCCAATCCAGAATGCGATTTCTCGCTTAAGGTTTTCTCGCTTTCTTCTTCTTTATTTATCTATTTATTCTCTTGAGATATATATACATACATGCGTAGACAACCATAAACTCAAGCGCACCAAGATACACATCACAAATCATCGAGACATACATATGTTTCGATTAGAAATTAGGGATTCGGGTGTAGAGTACCTAGGTACTTATAATTATCGTAGGATCGTAAGAGGGGCAGTGAGTTAGTTGTTAAGCGAGGTTTACTATGTGCGAATGTGAATATCTAGAGAGAGAGACAGAGAGTTTTACTGAACAAGCAACTAAATCAATCGATCAATCAATCAAATTTTTCCATAGAATGAATGATAACCCAAGAGGAATGAAAATAACACGTCTACTATAGATATCAGAGATTTAGATATAGATTAAAGAAAGAGTCATTCAATCCTGCAATAAAATGCTCGCTCACTCGCCAAAATCCAAACCTAAACCAACCACATCTCATCTAAATATAATCCCACACAATAGACTGAAGAGAATTGGGCATCCCGTCCGCTCTGCCATACACAAGCTTCAGATCGGTGGATTAGTAGTTGGGTGGGTGACCACCAGCGAATCCCCACTATTGTATGTCTTTTGTTTTTGCTTTTTGACCTTTTCGTGTGTGTTTTTATCCTATACCCCCTCACCCCCGCCCCGTTTTGTTAGATACTTTGACCGCGCTATGTGTTGACTGACGAGGATGCTTGTTTGATTGATTCTTTGATTCATGGTTCAATTATCGTTTTGGGGATTTGGGAGTTGCGGATAGATATTCTCTAAATCGAGTGCGATACCTTCCTTCTACATTGTACATATACACTGGGGAGTGGTAGGAGTTGTGAACAGGAGTTGTGAATGTGGAGATGTATCGACAGGAGATTTTGACTGCAGGTGATTCCCAGGTTCTTTGCACACATCCATACACCATGATAGCAATCCCTCTCACCCTCGTCCAAAACTTCAATTCACTCTACGTCTTATTCAAAGAAAGAATTACTATACTATCCTACCCTCTTTACTACCCTCTCTACCCACAATCCAATCCACAACCTTTCGTATACGCACGCTCTCGTTAGTCTAGAAGAATCAGATAGATAGATAGAAATGCACAAACATTCATGCTGTACGGAAGTGAGTGCGTGCGTGTATATATCTCTTACCCGTCTAATGAGACACAGTCCAATTACCTATAGTTGAAAATTATCCATCTATCTATTCATCCATCCATACAAGAATAAAAATGTAACAAAAGGAAATCTTACCCTTTTTGCCTTGCCCTTTCCCTTGCCTTTTCCCTTGCCCTTTCGCCCTCACTTCCACTTCCATTCCTCACCCTCATGCCATTCTATTCTTTCCACCTCCTCCATCCATTATTCATCCATCCATTCTTCCACACCATCATCTTTTCCTACAACTTCACTCACAAGCCTCTTCCATCCCAACTTAAATTCAATCAATCAACCAATCAATAGAGGCACCCCATAAATCGATTGTTCTACTCAAGGGTCAACCCAATACTATCTAC
This sequence comes from Botrytis hyacinthi, assembly GCA_004786245.1. Classification (NCBI taxonomy): domain Eukaryota; kingdom Fungi; phylum Ascomycota; class Leotiomycetes; order Helotiales; family Sclerotiniaceae; genus Botrytis; species Botrytis hyacinthi. The sequence goes on along the minus strand of PQXK01000214.1, from coordinate 4,103 downwards.
TATCTTGGCCGATTCGAGCACGAGGCAAGTAGGTAAGATTGGAGTTATGGATAGCAGATTGGATCTCAAATTGCTCATGTGAAGAATAAATAAAGTAGGCTAGGCTGATAAGAAGATGGAAAGGCCACTTGACCCAGCTCAAAAGCACATACTTAATGAGTCCCATCAAATCCAAATGAAGTGATGTTGTTCACCACCGTATCTATTCATCAAGCACATCACACATCACACATCACAAATAGCATACCTCAGAAATCACAAATTGATACACATACTGATATTTAACATATAAAGTACAATTGATATTTGGTAATCTCATCTCATCTCGCATTTCATGCAATTAAGTCGTCTCGCGCACGACTACCAACCCGCCGATTCAGTTTCCTTTTCCAAAACATCTCTGTCACTTCTCAACATAATACAAGTCATATCTCCTAAAGCCAGAGTCAAAGATGGCTCTGCAGATATGCATCTATCTATCAACACACATACATTCATCCATTCATCTCAGAATGATGTATCCCATTCCTCATCCTCATGATATGTAAATTCGCCATTTTATTCCCTTCTAATTCCCCATCCCAACGCCACTCACAAACATAAATGTAATACAGGGAGAAGAATGAGAATACGCTTGCGTGAATCTTACACAGGTAAATGGCAGATGAGTTTAGTACACTGCAAGATCGAACATGATCCATGATTGCAGGAAAGAGAAAAATGAGAAACTTAAACTGTGTTGGAAGGCAGAGGCATCGTTGGCTATTCAACCAGAAAGCAATAATTAAGCCCTTGTAAGACGCCAAAAATTGTCCTGGTCCATAATCGCGGTGTTTAGTGAGCTGTATTTTGACTCAATTGTGGCTCTGAAGGTTTTACAGGTGGAGCAAGATTTTGTGATCGCGGACTCGGCGATAATGGAGCAACTGGGGGGAGAATGGCGGGGGTTGTTGAGCCATTTGATGCTGGACGCGGAGGAGAATGTTTGGTAGGAGAAATTCCACTGATCGAAGATGGGAGAGCCGATGCATGACCTGGATCAAGTGGATCTCGATCTAATCCTGGGGATGATGCAGTTATCATGGTAAATCGTGAGGCTCCACTTGGCGTTGCGGCATGCCCATTGTGTTCAAATGATGAACTTGGTATAGGTCCATTCTTTTGAGATGGTGTCAATACGGGAACTCCTGCAAGAGGGGATGAAAAGTTGAATGAACTACGACGATCATTGTGCTCTTTGTGGAACCCATTAAGGGGTTGAACTGGCACATCTCCATTATTTTTGAGACTTGGCAGATCCGCATGTTGTTGAATTGGTGAAGATATTGGCGAGCTTTGAGGTTTTGAAGGGGACTGGTTGTACCGAGCCGCGCCATTGGTAGTCAAATTCTTTGGAGGTGGGAGAGAAGTTGGACTGTGAGGAGCGGGAGAGGAAAAAGGATTATTGTTGCCCAAACCATTGTATCGTGATAAAGATGGGCTTTCCCCGATGGGAGTTTCAATGGATTGTCTGATATCAGATTTACCGATTGGAGAGCCTGCGCGTTCATTTCTGTTGGTGAACTTTGGTGGCAGAATAGGTGGCGGTTTATTCTGTGACCGAGGTGAAGAGCCCTTTGCTGATTGTCCTGACTTGTGTGCTCCATTGGTAGTAGAAAACAGATGTAACTGAGGTGCTGCTTTTTGTGGTGAAGCTGGAGTTGATGATAGCCTACCACTTCTCATGGCTCCATTATCCAAACTTGGAACGCCATTTTGTTTGGGTGGCACCAAGGAGGAAGAAGATCCAGGTCGACCAAGCTTAATCTTCATTGGTGGGTGAGCTTTAGCCTTCTCTGCTTCCTCAGCACGACGTTTACAAGTAGTGCATATGAACTCAAAGTCATCGCTATCAGCCTCAGCTTCACTGACTCCAACGCACTTACTGTGCTGCCAAATATTGCATTTTTCACATGCAATACTATGGGTCCCATCGTCGATCTGCCCGTAAGCGCCACAGATACAGTCAAAGATCCAGTCATCTTCTTCGTTAAGTTGTTCGAGCGCCTGCTTCTTCTTTTCAATTTCGGCCTTTAGATGACGTTCCGAGAGACGGCCTTCACCCGATCCAACCTTTCTACTATCCTCAGAAAGATTGGCCAATTCGTCTTCATGGAGGATGCGGCGTGCTTCTCTCTCCTTTACTCGCTGTTCCCTAGTCATCATTCGTGATTCTCTTTCTTTCTCCAGCTTGAGCCATTTTTGTTGCTCTTTCTTTGCCATTGCTAAATCTTGTTGCTTCTTGCGTTCCGCCTCTCTAGTTTCTTCTTCTTGCTTCTGTTGCTCCATCTTACCAGCTATTCTACTAGATCTCTTGGCTGTAGCCAATTTTTCGATGTTGATCAACTCGCGCTGCTTTTGTGCTTCTTTGCGCTTTCGAGCTTCTTCTTGTTTTTCCAATAGTGGTAATACGTCATCGACGATGCGTTTTCGTAATATCTTCTCATTTGGATCCCGGGTTTTCTCCATTGACGCTGCAAATGCGGTAAACTCTTCAAATGAAACAGCAATGCATTCCCATTTTGCGCCTCCAAACCCATCGTCCACCTTTTCTTCTACCAGTGGTTCTACCGATGCTTCGGCTTCACTGTCGATTGTGTCCGTTGTCTTCCTTCGTTTGCTTGCCCTTGCAGCCGCCTTGCCTTTCTTTGAATTCTTTTTGTATGCTGGAGCGGGAGGAGGTGGTGGTGGAGCTTCAGTACGGCGATACAATCGATTGTCGTCTAGCACAAAGTATTCGCGATCATCCGAGTCCCATCCACAGGGTTCGATGCGCTATTTCCAAGAAGTTAGTGATGTTGGATATTGACATAAATCGATACTTGCTTACCCAAGAGGTCTGTTCGATGTCCTTAGTTTCTTCCATCCTCTCACGAATACGGTCTGGACTAATCATGGCCCATTGAGTAAGTTGCTGTAAAACTCGAATCTACAATAACTATTAATAAAGCTCGATGAAGTATAGCTCGGCAGATGCTTACCTTAGTGAAAGCATCGAATTCTGTGAATTTGGCGGGTTCCTCTTCGATACCATATGGATTGCGCTCGGGTGCTTTGGCAACATATTGTCTTCTTGTATATTCATCGAAAATCTCAGGACTGTTGGATTTAGTAAGCCAAGGCTACGTTATTTAATAAAGGGATCCTAGGAGTTGACTTACGTGAGCCCTCGATGAGCAGAAACAAACTTCAATAGAGCAAGACCAATCTCTGGCAGAACGGTCGAGTGTGTTTTCGAACATTCCATCTCCAGTTCCTATTGTGTTGAGACAGCTAGTTAGTATTGAAGTAGCATTTGGATAAGGCTAGAGGGAAGGCTGATGTATTACCTCTATTCCAATATTCTCATCGATTTTGACCGTCCTGCCGAAAATGAAAATCCATTGCGCAAGATTTGCAAATTCCCACATATTTCGGAGTTGATCAATCATACTTGGTTCCTTTGGAAGCTCACTGGCCTCCATCTCCTGCCTTCCACGCTTCCTGGCGGAGACCATCTTGAAGTCAAATTCCAGAGATCTCGGTACAAGGTGTATAAGCCTTTGATGGTCGGTTGATGTCGCAAATGCAACAAATAAAGTTGATAAAAGGAAGACGCAAAGATAATGTTACAATAGAATAATTTGTGAAGATATTCACAAAGTAAATATTTATTGGATTGTTCTTAGAATTGTAGAATTAGTTGGGCAAGGGATTATGTATTTTAATGTTGTAGGATGCACAGAATTGATGGACGCGGTTGGATTTGACTTGACGCGAACTTGCTTAATTCACCTCCATTTTAATTTATTTTTGGGGTACCTGATATCTTTGAGTTCGGCAGCTGGATTGAAAGCCTTAGGCACCAATAGCCGCAGATTTACTGAAGAATGCTGAATCCCCTAAGGTGCCAGGAATGGGCTCCATCGCTTAATAGAAGTTTATCAACCAATAAAATCCATAGGATTCCGAGAATTCTTGTGGTTTTGAAAGACATTCTCATAATAACTATAAAAAGTTTAGTTAGGATTTTGATAAAAGTAAATAATAAATTCTTTTCATTTCTATGTGATATTATATATATA
>PQXK01000213.1:0-65026 GCA_004786245.1 Botrytis hyacinthi | reverse complement strand
CCCCCCCCCTTGAATCGATTATTTTATCACTACACGATCGCATTCCTTTCCCAGCTCGTTGAAGGAACTCAAGATATTTTTTTAATACTAATTCCAGTCTAGGATGAATCTATAATAAATTAATTCATTAATTGGTTTTTTTTTTCAATTACCAGGATATTCCTGTTCACCCTTGTGGCTGATGAATGAGCACACGAACCTTGTCCTGCACTCACTGCACATTTTCGGGTAGAGTTGGGTTTGTGTGTTGGCTGCAGAGAGGAAAGAAAAAAATAATTTCGCTATCCCTGGCTAAGAACCATACTAGGCTCATACACACAATTCCTACCCACCCTTAACCAAAATTATCCGCGCACACATCTAATTCATATTAAAATACACGAACTCCCCCAACCTCTTACAGTCTTCTCCTCGATCGGATTTCTACTCGAATAAATTTTGAGAGAAGAGAGAGAGAGAGAGAGAGAGAGAGAAAAAGGAAGATAGTCTTTTGCCCTCAATTCCGAACAAATCGAAATACCAAATACACTCACACACGATTGATAATATCTTTCAAGCTGTCGAACTTTATTCGTCTAGCTTCTACTAGAACATTCGAAGTCGAGATAATTATTTCGACTCCGAACTCTCTTCCAAGATATCCTTTTGAAGGAATCAACCGGCAGTTATTGACATGTGTGGATCAACGATAAAGGTCTCTCCTCCTTCTTCTCGTACCGACTACATACCAAGGTGACGGGCTTGTCACATTCTATCGCGTCTTCGATCCATTGGCGCGAAAAACTAGACCTTTCTCGTGTTTCTTCCATTTCCTTTTCATCCCTTTTACTCTCAGGATATTCTTTCATCTCTTCTCAAGATTTCATCACAACATACATAATAGGATAACATGTCCTTCTCATACACTACACCTCCCGGCCACCCGGGCGCCGCTTACTATGGCTTCTCGACCAGCGCTTCTCCTTCGCCTGCCGGTTCACCATCTGGATCTCCGGGATATACTTCACGACACCCATTCCGAACCCACTCTCGACATACAAGTTATGCAGATACTACTACATATAGAGCGTCCGCCACTGAGGCGAGGCCTTTCTCTCCTAGGTTTACTTCAAACGGATACTACGCCACTGGTGCTGGTCCAAATGTGAGTCGAAACAAAAGTTCTTGGTCATCACCGCCGCCGCGTCATGAGACGAAGGCTCAATATTCTTACTCCCACCGAACCCCTGATGGGGGTGCCGAGGACGACGAATATTATGAATATTTAGAAGATGTAGATGGGACAATATATTTGTGCAGAGTGCCTCGTCGATCGGCGGCGCACACAACTTACAAATATAGTAGTCATGGTACTGATAAATATTACAACCAGAGCCCCAAGTATGCTGAAGATCCTGAGTCACCATACAGACATCGTCGAAACACTTCAACTACAGCTACACCTCAACGACCAGCGACCACTCGACCCGGAGCAACTCGCCCTACGGCCACATCAACTCGGACCAAACCACAACCACCCCCGGAAAAGGCCACTGAAGCCGATGCGCGCCGACACCACATCCCAGCCGGATACTCTTTGAAGAACTGGGACCCTACCGAAGAACCCATCATGCTCCTCGGCAGTGTTTTCGATGCCAACAGTCTTGGCAAGTGGATCTACGATTGGACTGTCTACCACCACGGTCCTGCTACCCCACTATCCGATATGGCCGGTGAACTCTGGCTATTACTCATCCAATTAGCCGGCAAAGTTAAGCGTGCAGAAGAGTGCATGCCACGCATTCGACAACCAGATAACAGAGAAATGGTCGACGATTTCATCGAGTCTGGAGAACGCTTGACAGACAAGTTGAAGAAACTCCTCAAGGCATGCGAAGCACCTATGTTGAAGGCAGGTCGAAGCGGAACCAAGTCCGCAACAACACAACTCGGCAAGAACGCCGGTACCGAATTTGTTGACTCTATCTTCGGACGTGACAGACAACTTGAACACACTGAGAAGTTCATGGCATCAGTTCGATTATGGAATATGCGATTTGACGCCAACTGCGAAGAAATTCTCCGCAAGCCGGGTCAACATGCTTAAATACACTATACACATGTTTAAAATACATTAAACAACAAACAAAAAAACATTATGGATCCATACACAAATGGATTAGAAGGAGGGAGTTTGTTTATTTCTTCCATCATCTCGATTTCTTACGAATCAAACGATACCCATGAGACCATTATGAATGTGTTCTCATTTGCTTTACGGGGCAGTCATTGTAAGATAAAAAGGATGGTTTACAAAGGGAGGCGCAAGCCAAAACTTTCCGGTTCAGTCAGGCATTGGGCGGGTTTTTATTTCTCTAAAAGATTACATTTGCATGTTGGACAAGGCATGTTTATTACGGCGGATTGGGAAAAAAGTTTATGCATTTTCCATCGGCATTGGAGATTGTTAATTAAAGGGATGTAGCTTGATGGATGGATGGATTGATTTGTTTGATTTTCATTTCTAAGATTATCACGGTTGTTCAAAGACATGCGGCGGGATTTTTTTACGCATTTATGGGAAAGGGAAATGGATTGGTAGGGTTCAATGGCGATGGCAAATTTGTAATAGTAGTTTTTAGTAGCTTGACGGGGCATGGTTGCTTGCTGGCTTTGGCTTTGCTTTGGCGTTTGCCCATCACACGGCACGGAGATGATTTCGAGAGATCGTATCGTCTGGATATACCCTTCATATACTTCTGTTTGAGTTTTAGCTTTGTCAATCATCGGCTGCCGCGAATAGTTTCAATTCATGGAAAGGACATTTTCTCTTCTTCACCTTTGCGTCGCTTCGAAATTATGTGTATATGCATGATTTGATAAGTTTCTGGATGTTATATACAACTTGAGTACATGGTGACTAATCTCTAACATTGTGTGTGATTGTACGAGCCCCCTCTCACGTAAGGTACAAAAACTGACTCATGCATGCAATCGCAAAGAATTTTGGGGGTTGATGACTTCATTTTCGATGCAGATGTAGACCAGTTATGCATGCGTCATGTATGTATGTACATCACTTCGCCCCCTTGGGTTTCAAAATAGAAACAGTGAACACAGGCTACCTCCAGCTAGCTAGCTAGCTAGCTACCTACCTACCTTAATTAATGTCTAACGTTTACAAAAGGAATGATGGAATGGAGTTGGAGGAGAAAATGTTGGTTAGGTAGATGGGGAAATTGGAGGGGGGGAGGGAGGGAGGGATGTTTTGGATTGGATTGGTATGGCGGTGTATATGTTGATGGTGTTATCTAAAGTTTGGGTTTGGGAGTGTAGTGTAGTGTAGTGTAGTATGGAAATGCGCAGATGGGTGAGGGTGGTTGGAGTGTGTTTGGGGATGGGGATGGGGTTGGTAGTGCTTAGCGAGTTTTGATATACGATATTTGATATTTGATTTGGAGATGAAATGAAATGAATATCTAGGGATCTGCGGTGCGGATGCATGCTGCACGGCGGGAAATGAGAGGAGAGGAGAGGAGAGGAGAGGGAAGGGGAGAGATAGAATGAGTAGATAATGATATCATGGATTTTATACTCTTTTTGGCTAGTGAGTTTTTTTTTTTTTTTTAGTTATTTATCTATTTTTCTGTTGGTCTGGTCTGGTTGCGTTGGGTTGAGTTGAGTTGGTTGTGGTATTGATATCTACGTATGTATCTATAGATGTATGAGGAATATCACATCGAATAAGGATTAGAATCATGAGATGAAATTGGCTGGATGCTTGGAACTTGGATGGCGCGCTGGATGGTGGGATTGATTTCGCATGCTTGCTCGATGTGGAATTGGATGGGGTTGGTATGGCTATGCGATGCCGTATGGGTGTGTGAAATTCGGAGTCGCGATTGGAAGGGGGTTACTTGGTGGAAAGGGGGAGGGTAGAGGATAAGGAGAAGATGGAAAAGGAAAAGAGGAGATGTTGTGGAATGCAGGGGGTGGAAAATGGAAAATTGGTATGAGATGGATGGATGGATGGATGGTGTATTCAAAATGATTCTTTTCGCTTAATTAGGTAGTTACTGGAATATTGAATGGATGCTGCGTGGTATTGAATTTATCGTATTGTATCGATTGAATTTGCTTGGATTGGTTCGATGTTCGATATTCAATAGTCAATTACATCATATATTATAGTGCGATGTTTCAAATGTTGTGAGTAGATGTATATGTCAGAAGGTCTAGATCTAGGAATCCGTTCTTTTTCTTCTTTTTTCCATTTCTTTTCTGACCGTGTAGATTTGTTTGTGACGAGACTAGACAATACATACATACTACATACACAGATTGGACACAGTCACGCTGCCCTAAATGCAGCTCGGAGGGAAAACACGGCGATGGGTTGGGATAGAACAAATCATCATCGCATGGTCCTTCCAAGCAAATCCCAATTTGGCCCTAGTCTCTTCTGAATTTTCATTCGATTTTACCCAGAACTAGTAGTGTTCCCATCACATGTAGCTGCGAGGCTGCCCATTTGTAACCCCCTTCTCGGAAAAGGGTGTGCTGTGGTATGGTGTGGTGTGGTGCACTAACTGTCGCTCACCATTCCACACAACATCTCTTGGGAAATGATTTTGGAGGGGGGGGGGCGTCCCTCCATCTTCTTACAGTCAGCGGAGTTGGCTTCACATTCGTTGGAATAATATATCCATATATATGACGACCCCACCCACCTTGTAAGCGCAACTAGCCATATACTGGGTGGAAATGGTATCACCAATATCACCAATATCACCTAAGATTTACCTTTTCGCAGATTTGTATCATTTACATAAAAGAGTAAATTTTAATCTCTGGAAAATGACAGGTGGACTGGGTCTTGTCTTCCCCCTTTTTGAGATTGTATTACTATAATGCAGTGTTCTGTCCCCAAAATGATGTGTGCTTCCCCCTGACTCGCCGTTTGCGTTCTGGGACTGCGGATGCAATGATGAATGGAAATGGAAATGGAAATGTCGTGAAGCATTTTCTTCGGGCCTTCCATGCTCGGGCTGACTATTACTATTGGAGAGCACGAGCAGTATCTGTGTGTTAAGGTTACTTGTGCGAAGGTGTTTTTTCTGAGATGATTTCAAGATGCCCATATGTCAATATGTCAGATTGGAGTATTTGATGTTGACGTTGATGTAGCGCTTAAAGCTGGATAGTAGGATGTGGTATGAATCATCGATGCCCGAGCAGTTGGGTTGGCGCTTGATGAATGATCTAAATCTCTAGATAAGGGCTGAGCAAAAGTACCGAAAGCAAGCGTGGACAACCGTTATAATGTTTTCAGCTGTCGCGGTTAGATAGTGATATGATTGGATTATCTAGGATGTTCTTATAATTTTGTCATTCAGCACCGTTTAGGTTTGGGTTTGGTGACGAGACAGCCCTTTCTCAATCATCCAATTCGTTCTTGGAGTATTCTGAGAAGTCATAGAAACTTGGATTTCTCTTGCGCCAACCTCTTCAATATCACATGCACATTTAGGCTTCCGTTATTGGGGACCCTAAGCATCATCATGACAATATCTGGCTTGATCTGGGATAAGATGAATCGGTAAATTACAAATGGAAAGACGGATGATGCTCAGAACAGGGTAATTGGATAAATCCAAAAACACTCACATACCACTACCATGTTGTGCGCTTACGGTCACACAGCATCCGATACCATTCTCAGTACAGGACCGTATATCACACACACACACACACACACACACACACACACACACAGACACACACAGACACACACCTTCTCAAAGAAGCTGTGCCTCTTCTCACCACTGCATCTGCGCACATATTTATAACAACGAACTATTTATAGTTCATTCATGTGGTAGAATCACAACAGCCACAAGCTATACTCTCTACAGAGGTAAGCAACGGAAGGGTTGCAGAATCTGACCTGCAGCAAGGCGTGGTAGAAAAATGTATGTATGTATATAACAACTAGAAGGGAAAAGAAGAGGGAAAAGGAACAGCCCTGTCAAAAGTAGATTAGAGTGATATCAATAATAAACGGAAGGATTCAACATTAGAAGTTCTGAGCCTCCATAGATAACGACCAGGTTGCAGATATAGATAGGTACCTGGGTATATAATAAAGCGTGGAAGGAATTTAATCTTCAGGGGGGTGAGAACGGAAAGAAACGAACGAGGAAGGAACATGACATGGTCCAAGCCCAAAGCTAAATTAGCGTGAAGGGTGGGTGCGGTGCGTCGATAAACGGGAAAGGAAGAATTTGAAACGAGGGGGAAGATTTGCCATGTTTTTACGATATAGCTAGTGTGCATGCAATGCGAAGAAAATATATCGATATTTCCAGTACGACCTAGTCTCCTTCAAGCATCTCACCATTTCATACCCACACGACGTACGTCAAGCATCAACGTAACGGAGCGAGAAGGTTAGTTGCGGAACGTGGAACGTTGGACGGAAGAAGAAAGGAAGGGAGACTGCGTAAGTTGTATGAGAAAGGCTTGAAACCAGGGATTCTCTGGGAGAGATGCATGGGATTGAGTGAGTGGATTGGACGGTAGGTTAAGGTTAAGGTTACTTTTACGACCAGCGCGGACAATATTGCGTACGTACTGTATCACGGTATACGTATATGCAAGAAGGGAAAACGTTAAACGGCGACTAAGAAAATTTCTGGGAAAGCATCTGTGGTGATAGACGGGAGTTTCGGATTGTGCAATTACCGTGCTGGGCTGAGACATACATATCGACATACTAGTTGGTATATGTCTGAGCCGCACCGTAGGAACACGAGTGTGCGATAACGATTACGAAAGTTAGGGTTGGAACGAGGAGATTAGCCTCAGAGGCTGAAGGATTTAAGCTATCTCTCTAGCCTCGTCTAGATTCCTACAAGGCTGTTATACTTACATTTTGCGGATCGATCTATCTTGGAAGGAAACACCATACGATATCATGCATTACATTCGGTTATTCAAGCAGCCTCGTCTGCTACCAATCGCATCCTCCGCGTCCTCATCTTCCCCTCGAATACTCTCTGCGAAGATTACCATCACAACGGATTTGGGAGAATCGTATTTGATGTCTGACGTCAAACTCCGCGCGGAAATAGAAGTCGATGGGAAAAGTCTTGGAAGCGGGAAAGAATATATATGGAAAGGCACGAATGGGATGAGAAGTTTGGAAATTCAGATCCCGATAAAAGTACCGCGTGGAGTGGAACAATGGACGACGATGATTGTGGGACCCGCGGAAAATGCATATGGTGTCGATTCTTTGGAGCATGTTTTGGGAATAAGCCAGAACGAGGGTGGCATCGTGAAGGTGAGGAGTAGGAGTTTTGACCTGAAAACTGGAGCCACGAGGTCAGAGGGGATGGCCGAACGGGTTTTCAGTACTGGTTTTGGAAGTCGGGATAAAATTCATATTTGGGAAGAAACGGGAGAGAGTATCGCAAGACATATCTGTAGGTTTTTCTCGGGTTCAAGGTAGGTGGATGTTTTTTCTTTTGGAAACTAATGCATTTTTATGATGTAGGGGATGCGGGTCTAGTGCTCTCATCATATCTATCATCTCTTGGGAGTTCATCTCGGCCTGCCGGCTCCCTGCCTACTCTAGAAAAGTTTCTGAGCACGCAACAAGATATCAATATTCTTGAGCTGGGAGCCGGGTGCGGAATCGTAGGTATCACATTCGCGAAGGTCTTCTCAGATCGAATTAACAACATCCTACTCACCGATCTCCCCGAAGCCTCGGAGATACTGGAGAAGAACCTTTCTGCGATGACTCCAGATTCAGACGTCTCACTCTGCACCTCCTGCTCTCACCAGGTGCTGGATTGGTCGGCCCCGCTTCCGCAAGATGTGCGAGGCGAAAGATGGGAGTTGGTGGTGGTGGCGGATTGTACGTATAATCCCGATGTGGTACCAGATTTGGTTCACACATTAACCAGAGTGAGAGATGGAAATCCAGGAACGCTGGTTTTGCTCGCGATGAAAGTGAGACATGACAGTGAAATGGTATTTTTTGAGCTCATGGAGAAAGAAGGGTTTGGGATCGTGGAGAAGTGCAAGTTACCGTTGGGAATGGTGGGGGAGGAGGGCCAGGAAATCGAGATTTTTGTTTTTAGATGATGGTGAATGATTGTTGTTTCTAGGGGTGTCAATTCAGTCTATCGAGATAGCTCAATTACTATACTTTATCAAAAAAAAATACTTGGGTGCGACTCCTCATGCATTTCATTTCAGTCTATGCCGATTTGATGTCTATTTCCCAACAAACAGATTTATCTAACTTAATTGGACTTACTGCCCCTGCTACGTATTATCCATCGGCTATCCCTTCGTCATTCTCATATCTGTGCATGTAACACAATCGATTATTATGTGCACATGTTTCTGTGAATCTAGAGTAAAACAGGACGGGAGAGGATGAGGATGAAGATGAAGACGGTGAAAATAGTAACGATCTCTTCTTGCTATCGTTTATCTTCCACTCAGCTATGTATTCGCGTCGACAGCATCTCACAAATACCCATCTAAATCTTTCCACCCCGGATCACCCCCCCTCCCTCCCCATTCCTCTCACAACGAATTCTCCCATCCTACGAAAACTCGCGAATGCTCTCCTCAGCCACCTCCCGTAGATTTAGTCCCGCGCTCCCATGATCCGACTCTGTCCACTTTCCAGGACCATTCTCTTCCTTTGCCTGTCGATAACTCATGACTAATTCTCCACCTCCTTTGAGCAAATCTTCAAAGAGCGTGCGTCTCATAACCGCCATCTCTCTCCCTCGATTCTTCAACAGCTCACTCACAAGCACCAGGGCATTTTCCCGATCCAGACGTGCCATTTCCGCTGCTTGCGCGTGAGGCTGTACGGATTCCGGTTTGGGGCTTTGAAGCTCGAGACCTAAGGGGCTGGAAGATTCACTTTGTGAGTTTGATGGAGGTGTATTAGTTGCAAGGGCGGGCTTGTATTCGAGGAGCGGTTTACCGGTGAGCATTTCGACGAGCGGTTGGAAGACGGTTACATCTTGCATCATATCGCTAATGCACTGTGCACTATCTGGATATCTAGCCATGAGAGCGAACACAAACCATCCTTCGCTTCTGACAATTGGCCATTTGGTTTGAGAGACCATAAAGCTTAAGGGTCGTCCAATGTCAGGATGGCGAAGTAGAAATTTTCTTCGAGTTTCGTTTATTTCTTCAACCGGTCGACCTTTGTAGGCTGTGAAGACTCGGCATACAGCTGTAATTAGACGGGAGATCTCCATTTTGATTGGTTCTACATCTGTTCGATCGAACAAGCCAATTAAAAGAGAAATGTTTGAACGTTCGTGAGCTGGTGAATCCTTATCTGTCGAGAGGCGTGCACAGACTCGTTCGACGTTTTCCATAGAACCATTCACAAGTTGTCGACTAAGAGATATGGATGATAATTGAATTGGTTGTAGGATGTCAAGAAGCCAAAGTCTAGGAAGCACTTCGAAGATACCGGAGCTTCCTAACACTTCCTTATTTTTCAAAGGCAATGCCAAATTCTTGAGGAATCCAAGCGCCGCATGGAGTAATTGCGAATCGTTAGCGTTCTTGAGTATAGATATGAGGGGTAGATGAACTCGAGCCGTGTATACAAACGATTCACAAGCTTCGTCATTACGGGCAAGGTTACCTAACATAATACAAGCACAGACTTGTAATTGTATCTGCTCGCTTGATAACCATCGGCGTAGCGAAGAAGAAAATGGAGATATAACTGGGCATGCCTCCTTAAATTCAGGTAACGCCGAGATATCAGACAGAGCTGAATTCAAGTTGATGCGCATTTGCGACAATAGCTTTGCATCGTCCTCGTGTGTTGTCGAGGGGCCGATTGATGGGTATGAATCGAATCGTGTATACGAATCAACAAGAACAGCTAGAGCGGTATCAAGCGCCTGAGGAGTTTTGACCAATGTTTTCTGGAATTTTTCGTGTCCCAGGTACGCCACAGCGGTGTTAACAAGAGCGATGTAATCATCCATGTCCACTGGATTTTCTCGATCTGAAGCCAGCTTCAATAGAACAATGGGTGTGTCATCTGGTGCCGTATCTGGCTCGGAAGCTTTGCCAAAATTAGTCTCAATATTGACTAATATCGAACATAACACTTACGTTGTTGTATAAGCAGATCGAGTAGTTTACATACGTATCCGAGGAAATGTACGCTATCTTTGAATCTAGGACTTGCAATCAGTGCAATGAGTTCTTTGCTTAAAAATGCACTAGACGCCTGTTGTTGAGCGGGAACTGGAAGAAGTCAGTAGCTGACTATCAATCCGAAACTTACAATGTACTAACCATAATCCACGCAAACATTATAGAGAACTGGTATTGCAAAAGCGAGTAAATTGGTATCTGACAATTGAGCAATGATCAAGGGTATACAATTTGACGCTACGACACGAGCCCTGTTTTCATCTATCTCGTTGTCAGTATGAGAGAATAGTGTGGGGATGTCTAGCTTACCTGTATCCGCACAAGAATTCCCCACCAAACGCAATATTTGAAGCTTGAGAGCATGGCGTAAAGTATGTGTACTTAATAGCTCAAGAAACAAATTCAAAGTACCGGAGTCTCCGAGAGGTACTCGCCATTTGGCTATTTCCAAGTTAGAACAATGTTAGATCACTGAATGCACAATTTAAGAATGCGTTATCATATCATAATAGCCACTTGACCGACCACGTGAAACCGAAACCCAAGTAATAGACATGTTTTTGCAAATCAGGAGGTAACTCACGATCTCTACTCCCATCCGCCAGTTTTTCTGCAGCTTCATTGATTGACGTCGAATCTTGCCACCAAAGTTGCGCCAACTTGCCCAGTACCGCCTTTAATCTTTCCGTCCTTCTCTCCCTATCCTCTACGTCCACCACCTCTTCGGCATCATCATTCATGTCTACATCTTCTGCACTTACAGATTCCTCCAACTTGAAGATATCTGCAATGGATGTTGTCATGTCTTTCTGTTCTGCCTCAGTCAAACACTTTTGTTTCTCCTTGCCACCTTCAAACGATGCCGGAAGAGCGCTCGTATTTGAGTCCCCATTCTCTAGATCCATTAGATCAACAGATCCCGTCTCATTGCCAGATTGTGGGCTAGTGTTTACTCCGTCCTCCATGACTGCAATCCTACAGACTCGTGAGTGCAGCTATAGGGGCTTGAGGTTCTGTAGAGCCAAGGAATACTGCGCCACAAACTCGTTTGCAATCTGATATTAATAGAGAGGAACAAGCGATACAACACACGAGATACAAGGTTGTGAAAGTAAAGTCTTAGTCTGTATTTTTCGATTTGTGTTTTGATAGGTTTGACAAATGGTAAAATAATGTTTCAAAAGGTACTAGCGGGAAAAAGTGGGTGTTGACAAGGAAGATGAAGGATACTTTATTTTGACGTTTGAGTTTGAGGGATATAATAGTATTTCTGTAAGACTTGGATTGGTAATCTAGAATCAAATATGACAAACTTATGAGATATTCGGAGTTGAAAACTTGCGAAATCCAAATCTTCTTCACCTGTGATGAGGAGAACTCTAAGAAAAAGGAGATGAATCGGTGCATGGCTGACATAAAGTGACATTCACTAACTCCATCTGATTGGTGGACCCAACCGGACTATCCCCGAAAAATACGAAGCAAACACATAGTATCCATGACTGACTGATGTTCGTACCAGGCACACCCATCTATGCATCTATTTTCAACTCTCAGTGGTTAACGAGACTAGGTGACTTAATTTCTACCGATACTATACACGTTCCCAAACTATATACCTACACGACATAACTTCCCCTGATTAGACAAGTTTCTAAAGCCATATGTTCATTCAAGCTTTCTCATCGAGTAGCATTATCGTGTCTCTTTCTCAATGTCCGTCCATACCTTAAGCATCTAACGTCAGTATCGGTACTAAGTATTACCGTTTGTCAGCAAGGTGATATGGCATACAACCCACAGATGGCTCGGAGCGGGCTTTGAGGATATGTTGACGCGTACTGACCGCTGCAAAGTTGATCCGAATGCAGCTACAGCAGCCTCATGAGTGATAGTTCTACGAGGCGGGCTGAAAAAAAGGGCACTGAATTGACATGTAGGGATCATTTGAGAATATTAGAATATTCTAAAAGGCATTAAATTCATTGGTTAGATACCCAGTAGACATCAGTGTGGTAAATGCTCGCCAAAAATTCTCCCTGCTATACCCAACAATTTCCCCTCGTCAAACACCAAAGCACGTTCGGTCGCGAGAATATAATGCTTTGGGTACCTAAGCTAGATGTCCTCGCTCGGACAACCTTTCATGCATGCTGCACCGTGCTTCCTTTGATTATCTTAGACATGCTCGATGCTCCTCATGCGAATAATGAAAGAGTTAGATATAAGAAGTAAATAGAACATGTTAGTTTACAAAGAAGTCCACAAAGAAGGTATGAAACGATAAGGTGGCGAGAAGGCTGTAAAGAATTTCTATCGTACAAATTTTTTTCCTGACACAAACTAGTTCCCACAAAATAGTGGATATCGAGGAATCAGACCTTAAACTCGGGGTGCCTCATAGCCAATACCAAGGCCAATAGGATCGGAAGCCCTCGATTTCTTGTTCGATTGGCCAGAGGAATAATGGTCATCACGTTTTCTCTTCTCAACTACCGGTTTAGTGACAGTTCCCCAGATCTTGGACTGTAAAAGTTCACTCTTTGCTGTAACAGGATTTGGAGTATTGGTTCTAGAAGGTGCAACCTCAAAAGATTCACGAGGATTAACGCGTAGCATTTCATTTGCACTTTGAGCGGCTCGGCTTTCTTGGATTTCCTCATGGTCCACACTTCCACGTCCACGTCCTTCGAATCTAGAGCTATTAAACTCCTCAACATCCTCAGCTGAAATGGTACTATCGCGACTTTCGCGTCGACGTTCGCGAGGTGGGAGTTTCGGGGTGCGGTTGGCGTAAGCTGACCTAGATGCACTGTGAGGCATGAATTGTGCAGAAGGAAGAAGTGTTGATTGCGCAGTGCCTGGACGAGCCGAAGGAGGTGTGTTAGGCAATGAAGAGAGGGATTGAACACCACGATTATGCCTATTGACTGGGGTACGCGGGCCAGCACGCTGGCTGATGAGAGGAGTGGACGGTGCACTGTTGTTTTCATGGTGAGCGGCAGCTAAGAGAGCAGCAAATCCAGGTTCTTGGCCATGTTCGCGAGATTCAGCCATCGAGCGACCGGTCATGGGAGTCTGATGTGGCGTTCGACGGTACTGTTGTGGAGTAGCTGGGTAACTGTTATGTGATAGCTTCGGCGTAGCAACATGAAAGAAACCCCCAGGGCTGCGCATAATATTGATGTGTTCTCGATTTTCGCGAATACGTTGAGTAAGACGATCATTAGTCTCATTAGCAGCCTCCAATTGGTCGTCTTTTGCCTCTATTACTTTCTTGGCTCTCTCAAGACGACGTTTGATGGTTTTGTTCTCTGTTTCCAGGCTCTTACAGATGGCCTTGAGCCTTGAAACATACTCTGGACTGGGGGCATGGGGGTCACTTCTCCCCTGATATGCAAGTTTTAAAACCTGTACTTCTCGACGCGTCAATTCATGTTCCGCCTCCAAATGCTTAATGGCCTCTTCGGACTCTAGAGCCAGAAGCGTGTTTTGCAATTTGCAATGTGCTTGTTCCATACGAGATTCTCGAATTGCGTTCTCCAACTTGCTGTTGTCGGAAATCAGCATCTTTATCATTTCTGTCTTTTCTTCTGTAGACGCGTCCGTAATCTCTTGAGCAGTCGGCAGTCGGGTGATGTTAGGAAAAGAAGCTGCCTTGATTCCATTTGAGTCTGTGGCACGTGAAGATCCGAGATCAGATGGCGATGTTGTTGCGGTTCTTTGATTTGGGAGCGATTGATGAATATTTGATATCTGAGACGATGGTGGAGGAGTCGTTGATGATGAAATATGTCGACCGAATGACGAACTTCGCGTCAACATATCTTTTACTGCCAAGGAGTCATCGCACTCCGATTGTCTAAATTCACCTTGCGAATTGCCGGCTAACAAGAGGGATGTTGAAGGTAAGCGACTTGGACCTTCATCTTGAGATGAGGCCAAACTTTGAGTGAGTTGGACGGCAGTAGAAACATCGGGTGGAGTCGACGCATCGTCGAATGAGCTGGTGGAAGCCATTGGTTTTAGTTTTGTGTACTTCGTAGAGGGGATTATGTCTTATGGAAATATTAGCAAATATGAGCACATGTAAGACTGATAACGTATTACAATTTTCCAATTCTGTGCGGAGCCCAGGGACAATGGAATTGATTTGCGAGTTTGCTTAGGCTTGCGCGATCGCTGGTAATATCTTTAGGGAATCGCAGATGTATGAGTAGTGTTGGAAATCAAATGCGCCCGGGTTGAGGAAATGTGAAGCCAGAAGGGAGGTATAGGTAGGCGCTCGGAAGGGATTTGTTTTGCGATCGACTTGTTTGCGATGGCTACAAGACTAATTGTGACACAACCTCCGTTGATATGCTAAGGTAGCAAATGCGATTGAGGGGTAAGTGAGAATAGAAGTAAGAGGTTATTCTTGCGATTGTAGTATGCATGTATGTATGTATGTATGTATGTAGGTATGTATGTGTATATGGTAATGAAATAGATTTATTCATATGATGTGTTGTTGTAAGCTAGAGTGATAAGAGAGGGTTGGAGGTGGGACAGTTATTTTGCTTTGCGATGCTTTGCAGAAAACGACTGGGGTTAGCTCTGTTGCTAAGGTGATAGTCATGGTCATGTGGGGAAGTGAAGTTTGAGATGGAAGCTGGAAAGAAGAAGGCTGAGGATGTGGATGAGGAAGAGGCTACACTAAGCCTATCTGAAACTAGTTTGGCGTGAGAGGAGATTGATGGAAGAAGGCTGACACTGACTATTTACCTGCCTACCTACTGGTAGGTATCTAGCTGTAGCTAGAAAGTCCAATAGAAAGTGCTGTTAACTTATATCAATCGGCGAAAACAATTATTGATCTACTCAAGTACTAGGGAGGGATGTCACTGCCTACATAGGTATATATGAAGACAATCAAACACCACGATACTAATACAGTGAGAAAAAAAGAACACATAAGTTTCGTTTCTCATTGCTTTTTCATTGCTATTATTGTGTAGTACTGTGTGATAGCTAGTTATTCCAAGGTTATTATCTTCTTGCCTATCATGTTCCTATCATGTACCTATCATTCATATGTCTATCTACCTAGTATCCTTGGCTTTCTCCAAGCTCGGACAATTGGACCCATTTGAGTATTATTTGGTGTATTATTATGAACTATGTGAGCGATATGAACCATCAGGCCTTCATAAGCTCAAATTGTGAATTAAATACCGACCTACCTCGTAATAGCCCTGTCTCAACCCGACTCAAGCCATGTATGTAGCACTATCAGTCTCTCTGTCAAACCTACAGCACAAATCACACCTCACACATCACACATCACACATCGCACATCACACTACCTCAGCCTACCTAGTACTCCTACCTACTAATCATCTCCCAATCCCATAATCCGGGCGCACCCCCCACCTCAGACCATCAGTTCTCCTAATCATTGATAAATACCAGGTACCCACAAGGTAATAAATAAATTACCTACCATTCTCCGGAGAACTGAGCTTCTATGGCGATTGGGAAATGAGATTTCAATAAGAGATCCGCTTTATAAAAGCAGCTCTTGACACGGTCACTCAATTTATTATCTATTGATCGGGAGAAGGAGGGAGAACCTTTAGAAGTCTCTTTTCCTTTCGCAGATACTAGATACAATACAATACAATACAAGACAATTCGTGCCATCAGAAGGTAGTTTATCAATCGCTTTCCCCTTTCCTTTTCTGCCGCCTTTGCGTACCTTGCGTTTGTTTACAGGGGAAACCTGTTTGTTTACTTCGAGCGTCATCTTCGGTTTTTACGAATTCACATAGCTCCGGCAAGGTATGATCCTTAATTGAATATATTATTACTTTCACGAGTACATTCACAATCATGGACAACACTCCAGTCAACAAACCAAGGCCATCTGGTCTTCCCAGACCTTCACGTCTCCCTCGACCGTCAGCCTCGAGGGAAAACTTGCGACAGCAACAGCAACCTCCCCGGCCTTCGAGTACTATAAGCAATCCACGTTTGCGAAACACAACGTCGAGAGATCAATTATCTGCACCATCATCCGCGAGACAACGTATCACAGCCCCTGCTGCCAGTCATTTGCACCCGCGGCTAATACAGCCCAAGACAAGCTATAGCTCCTTCCGAAAGCCTCCAACAATTGAACAAGAACAGTTTCGGCCAACTTCAAGTGAGGATGAGGATGCGAAGGAACACAGATTCTCTCCAGTAATAAGCGATGATGAAGAGCTTTTGAGTGGGAGCTCGTCTTCTCGGCCTTCCCTATCTGAACGAACGATGGAAACACTACAGCATATTCCCCCATCACCAGCTGTTCGGAGGAGGCAATCGAACTTTTTCAATCCCTCGGCTACTCCACGTTCTGTGTCTCGCGCGAGCTCATCCTCCA
The DNA here is from genome assembly GCA_004786245.1 of Botrytis hyacinthi. Taxonomy (NCBI): domain Eukaryota; kingdom Fungi; phylum Ascomycota; class Leotiomycetes; order Helotiales; family Sclerotiniaceae; genus Botrytis; species Botrytis hyacinthi. The sequence goes on along the minus strand of PQXK01000213.1, from coordinate 48,420 downwards.
GACCTGGATCCAGTTATCAAAATGATGGGTTTATGAGACCACCATCTCGCCGTTCTGCCAGCTCAAGGCCAACATCGAGTGCGGATTCTGCTCAATCAAATACTGATTTCCGGTCATCTTCGGGCACCTTCCGACCTCCACCCACGAATTATCAAGCTTCTACACCGATGAAACGACCAAGTCCTGCAAAGACACTCAAGACGCCAACAGTTCGAAGTAGCTTCAGTCCTGGAAGCATAGCACAGCTTCCATCTCCCGGTAATGCATTACAAAGATCTCCAAGTCCGGTCAAAGCAGAGAGACTGCCTACAATTAAATCTGGTAGCAAGACATTCAGTGCCCGATCAGTGAAGGAGCGTGCCTCTGTAACTGGTCTGTTTCGCAAACCATCAATGCCTTTAATGGACCAATCGTTTGAGGCGGATAGCATTGGTTTTGCCCCAAGGAAGAGGTCAATGAATTTCAGGGACATTCCTTCTCAGTCTATTACATCGGCGCCCAGTGAAGATGTTACAGAGAAACGCACTGCCAGGGATAATATCAGCCCTCCTGATAGAAAAAGATCAATGAACTTTAAGAGCATTCCTCATAGACCTGTGGTACCAGCCCCCAGTGGGCCTGCTTCAACCGACAAAACGGAAGAGCCAGTTGCGCCAAAATCATCTTCATCCCTTAGGGATCAGATTGCGAAAGCCAAGGCAGCAAAGCGAGCTGCAGCAACTGCAAGTGCCGCGAGTAATCACGACGAAGTACCTGTAGTTCCTACGGCGACTTTTGATTTCGGCCTTTCGGACGACCCCTTTAATCAACGTGTTGATCCAAAAGCCAGTAAAGGCCTCCTCCGCAAACGAATCTCTGCTGCACGTACCGATGGTCGCCTAAATATCGCTGCCATGGGCCTCAAGGAAATGCCCGAGGAGGTCATGTCCATGTACAACCTTGATGCACTTGGTGATCAGGGTGGATCGTGGGCTGAAGCTGTCGATTTGACCAGATTTATTGCCGCTGACAATGAGTTTGAAAACCTTGGTGACAATGTTTTTCCGGATATCGACCCACGTGAAGCCATGGAAGATGATGAATACGAAGGCAACATTTTTGGTGGCCTTGAGACATTGGATTTACATGGCAATCTGTTGAAAGAAATTCCTCTGGGTCTACGTAGACTTGAGAACCTGACATCTCTGAATCTGGTAAGTTGGCTAGCTGAAATTTGATGCACCAGAATGATCAATTGCTAATTACCAATAGTCAAACAACAAATTAGGTAATGAATGCCTCCCAATCGTTACACAAATCAATTCTTTGCGGGAACTCAAAATAGCAAACAATGGTCTCTGTGGGATTTTAAGTCCAGATATAGAATGTTTAAAAAATCTCGAAGTTCTAGAGATACAACATAACGCTCTTGATACATTTCCGGACACGCTATCACAATTAGATCGATTGAGGATTCTGAATATCACCGAGAACAGATTTCAATCATTACCTTTTGATATTCTTAGCCATCTACCCCTCATTGAGCTCATAGCTGTCAAGAACGGTCTTGTTGGTATTCTCGTAACAGGAGCCGTGAAAACCCTTCCACAACTTCAAGTTCTGGATGTCACGAGTAATGCAATTACTGCTCTGTGCGAATCAGAGCTCGAACTACCTTCACTTCATCAGCTGAGCTGTTCCTCAAACCGCATTGCAACTTTTCCAGATTTGACTTCCTGGGTATCTTTGCGAACGCTTACAGCCGAGGACAACAATCTTTCTGAGCTGCCAGCCGGATTCGTCGACCTTCTCAAGATCAAAAATGTCAATTTTAGCGGCAACAACATTAAAGTTCTGGATGACAGAATCGGTCGAATGGAAAGTCTTGACATCTTTCGAATAAGTGGAAATCCACTTAGAGAAAGAAAGTTCTCAGCAATGTCAACCGAAGACCTAAAAAATGCTTTACGAGCCCGAATTACACCAACTGAGCAAGAGAAAGACGGGTTCTTGTCTGAGCCAAGTACCCCAAGCATCTCCAGTCGACCGTCGTCTCCTCACTGGCCCGTTAAAGATGGAGGGATTCTCGATCGATCTAGCACGACTTCCCACTCCCTCAATCCGGTGATAGCTGCAGAAGTGGCTGCACGGGATACAATCAGAGTTTTGCACTTGCAACATAACCAATTCAAAGAGATACCCAGCTCTATTGCTTTCTTTGCATCTACTCTCACCTCCTTGAGTATCGCTCACAATGAATTGACGAGCGACACGTTCCTAAAGGATGACTTAGACCTACCTGCTTTGAAGGAGTTGAACCTTAGCTCCAACACTTTCAACTCTCTACAACCACTCATACAGCATCTGAAAGCTCCCAACTTAGAGAAACTCGATATCAGTTTCAATCGTCTAACTTCGTTACCTGTTCTGAAGCCTCATTTCCCTAGCCTGATATTCCTCATGGCATCGAACAATACGATTCGCGAATTACTGCCGGAAGCAGTTCAGGGCTTGAGACATTTGGATTGCAGCAGCAATGAGATAAATAGTTTAAACTCGCGAATTGGGCTTATGGGTGGACCAGATGGGTTGCAGACTTTGAATGTCAGTGGAAATCGATTCCGTGTGCCAAAATATACGATATTAGAGAAAGGGACAGAGGCTACATTGGCATGGTTGAGAGATAGGATACCCTCTGCGGGTATGCCTTCAGAGGAAACTAGTCCGACAGATGTCGATTAGAATGTGATTTATTGTATTAACTTAAATTATCATGTACTTAAATGGGCGTTGAATGATACTGAGTGGGAGGAGTAATATTCCCTTGTGGGTGGGGAATTGGTTATCATATATCGTATAGTTTTGTAATCAAGATTGTCCTATGGACTATATGTAATATTTCAAAGCCTTTCGAATAACCTAATCATACCAAAATCATGTTCATGGCTATACATCTGAAAAGCAACCTCCGTGAAAGACAATAAAAACAGGGAAAGGATTCTCGAGAAGTGACACGTGACACCGTCGAATTTTGGGCTCCAATCCAATCGCGACCAACTGACGAACTCCAGCTGTCCTCAAATCAACCCAATCCCGAGAAGAAAGCAAAACCACAACTTTCCTTACGAACCACACTCCTTTGCCCACCCTTGAGAATCTGCCAACTCATACACGCATCACACACACCGAAACCCTAACCTTATAAAACACATCAACCCCGAACCTGAGCAATCGCACACGGAATCGCAAAGATGACGCGCGCACAGCAAACTATCTCTATTGGCTTACTCGTCACTTCGGTATGTTTTCTGCCTCTGATTGTGTGAATTGGTCATCATGTGTTGGTATTATTCTGTGCAAATTTGCAAACACACAGGAGGATGTTACGGCGGATTCGGGGGGCGAGATTGGAACCGGAAAGAGAAATGGGCGAATGATTACTGATTCAAGGGATTTACTTAGTTATACCTGGCAGTTTACTTGGAGTTAATACCTCTTCCTGGAAAGGCTTCTGAGGAGGTTATTCCTGTGGTACGTTATGTTTGTGTTGTTATTTTTTCTACACCCTTCACCTCTCCTCTCTTCTCTTCTTTCCCTTGATGAGCACGCACCGAGGGAAAGGATATGGCTACCTGTTCCATACCCATAACATCTCTTCCCGCTCACGATGCCGAACTTCCTCTTCCCGAGAACTGGGAGAAAGTTCCTCTCTCCCCTCTCATAGGTGATTGGACATACGAGTCCTTTCCCTTCCCTCCGCCCGCTTCTCCCTCCTCGACTTTGTTTTCCCGTCGTGATGGCTCGATCAAATCGATAGCCACTATATCGATCGTCGCCCATATCAAGAATATTATCGCTGACTTGGTATTGTTCTTGCGCAAATAGTTGCCATTCTGGGTGTTGGTTTCGTTCGGAGCGTATCTTTTGGGGAAGTTGGGCTATGGCGTTTTTACGTTTAACGATGTGCCAAAGGCGCATGCGGAATTGATGGAGGAGATTGAGTTGGCGAGAAAGGATCTCAGAACGAAAGGTGTTGATGTCGATTAGATAGTGAAGGAGGACGTATTTCAGGCAAGGAGAGGTAGCGCGAATGGATATTGAGTGTCATATTGGCAGCGGGTCGGAGTCGGAAGGTTGAATAGAAGGAATAAATTTGTCGCATAATTGAAGGGATATTCTTTACATTGGCGTGCTATTCGTTAAGGTGCCGAGGGATAAGTGAAGAGTGTTCTACAAGACCAATTCGTGATTGAGCAGATTTATCTACAGTATGTGATATACAGACACAAATGAGATCTACCGCATTCCCTTATGCCTATACGCCGCGAGCGCCTGGTTCTTAAAATTTTGTACTCCAGAAAAGCATCTCTATGTGCTTCGGGCGTACCAATATCCTTCTGGTACTTCCTGCTCTTTTCCGCGACTCAGATGGTATCAAATAGAACAAGATTTATCTCCATTCCAACCCCCTCCCTTCTCCGATTATCCATTACCCCGTCGTACCTTCTCTTTGATGCTTTTCCTTCAACCTCTTTTCCTGCGCCATGAAAGCTCTTATGCCAACCGGCACTCCCTCGAATAAATTGTCGGTATCTCCCTCCCCTCCTATATCCCAGTTTCCCTCACTCCCACCTCCATCATCATCCATACTCGTACCCGCCTGTGCCAGAATCCCCGTACTTTCTTTCCTCTTTTCTTTCTTCAACGCTCTATCCGCATCTTTCTTAGCAGCAGCCCACTCCTCTATTTCATCTCGATAGCGATCCCAAACACAATTCACACACCCACTCATACAACAATTATCTGGTTCTTCTGGGCGTGGCGGGACGAGTACTCCTGCTATACGTTTACTTCTGCGCAGGATCTCGGAGCGTCGTTCTAAAGGGGAGGATAGACGAGAGGAGAATAGAATCGCAGGTTCGGGGTCTGCGGCGGGCTCTGTAGGAGGAGAAGATGGGGTTATAGGTGGATTTGAGGGAGAGGCAGTAGTGGGGGGCGCGGAGGATATTTCTGGAGAAGAAGAGGAGAGGAGTAAGGAATAGTAGTCGCCTACAGGGTGGGCTTGGTGGGCTGGCTTATCGAATGTAGATTCGTGGCGTGGAAAGGAGGGGAGCTGGCGGATTGAGGGTGGGAGTTTGAGGCGTTGTGATAGTCGGAGTAGGGTTCTCTGTTCCATGTTGTGTAGTTCGGCTGTTGTATTGAGAAAGATACTCTGTAAAGAGAGTAATTTGAAGGATTTATGTTATCGTAAAATCATTGGAGAGGCAGTTGGATTTTCGAATAGTTGGTTGATTCTATGTAGGTGAAGAATCGGCGGCGGGCGCATTATTTATTTTTCAGGGATTGAAGCTTCGGAAAGTTTTCGCGGAACGTCATCGCTGTGAATTGGAATGGTCAGCATCCGTAGTAGTATTGAAACTTCACTCCACATTCAAACAGCAACATTCGTTCCAGGTCCAAAATTGTAATTGTATTCAATTATAACTATGAGTGCCTTCCAAGAACTGCTATAATCTGAAAAGATGATAAAAATTTATTAATATCACCATTTCTGTTTAGTCATGATTGTAGTGAAGTGGTAACTTTATATTTCTAGTTGTCTCGCGAAACCCCTCCGTCGCGTCCTCCCAATACGCGATCCAAAATCAAAGTAAACATTGCTTTACAACAACGCATTTGTCTCCAATTGAAACAGCAATGGGATAGCGCAAGACACCCGCGGATATGGCAGATAACACCCCCTCACGTCGTTCGAAAACTCCAATTCCCACTGCGAATGTCCCACCAACCCCGAGTCGCATTCCCGTCCCTTCACAATCGTCGCGTTATCCCTCATTTGCCTCTCCAACGAAGGCAAGCTTAGCACGTCACAATCCGCAGATACTCGGCAGAGCCACTTCTACAGGACCGGAAGTTGGTAGATCTCCGAGTAAAGGGAGAGTACAGAATACTTTCAATAGAGCGCTGGGGAATACACCGCAACGAGAAAGAGGAAGGAGTGTTACTGCTGGTGCAGAACGACCAATTTCAGGATCGGCCAGAGATGATGCGATTACTCGGACACCCACGAGAGCTCGATCGATTGGAGGTGGAATGGCATCGAAACCGAGGAGAATGTCAAGATCCCCTGCTAAACGACCAATCGCTACCGAAACTCCAAGGAGCAATTTCAAACCCGCGGCAGAATTTGAGAATATTCAGGGAATTGCGAATCCATTCAAAAAGACGGGATTAAGAAGGTCACCCGTACCGGGGCAAAGTAGCCGGCCTGCGGTAGAACCGCAAGAACAATCGCAAGATGATTTCAATCCTTTCAAGAAAACCGGGCTAAGGAGATCACCACCTGCTGCAGTGCCAGCTTTAGGAACAACTGTGCCTCAAACGTCTATAGAAATGGATGAATCTGTCTCTACCACTCCAAAAGATTCAGCTCCTTTATATGCCTCTACCACACCAAAGGACCCAGTACCTGTATTCCCTTCAACGACACCCAAAGAACCGGCACCTGTATATGCTTCAACTACACCGAAAGATCCAGTACCCGTTCAAGCTTTAGAGCCTTATCTGAGGGCTCCAGAAGAAGTGGTCATTAGGAGCCGAGGTTCAAGTCAACTTCGTTCTTCTCAAGCTTTTGGGTCTATAAGTGTTCCAGGTACCCAGGTTGCACAATCAGCAGAATCTGCTCTGCCTGCGAGCCCTGCCGAACCCTCCCAAGCTTCAGAAGAAGAAGAGATTGTGCCTGACTCACAAACCGCAGATCAGGTTATTTCTACGACTCCAAATGATCCTGTACCACCTCAAATACGGACCTTGCAAACAAATGACCCTTTTGTAATTGATGTACCTCAACAACAGGAACTAGAGGACGAACCTCGAGTTCCCGAGCTTCCAAAGTCCGATGATGTAAATCCGTTGATGAGTGATGACTCTCCCACCGAGCGTAAAGCGCGGCAGTTATCTATGTCTAGGCCAACACAACGACCACTATTTACGTTTTCGGAAAAGACATTTCTATCTCCATCTAAAGCAAGACAGAAACCAGCAACCCCAGAGGAGCCTGACTTGCCACCGACACCCACGCAGCGTGGTATCGCAGACCCAGTCGTCACAACAGCACCAGTTGGAATCCACAATACCCCAAGCAAGACTGCCAGAAGGAACAAGGCACTAGGCGCAAAGATGAAGTCATCTCCACTGAAACCACGTGCAGAACTTCCGCTAGAAGTAGACACATCACAAGAACCACCCGCCAAGAGACGAAAGTCGGCTAGATTTTTGGTTCCGCATGATCCATATGCAGCAAAGAGGAAGGTTAGAGATGATCTTCTCAAAGAACTACAGCAATTGCAAGCCGATGTCAGTTTAGCGAATCAGGAGAATGAAAGGATACGTCTGCACCACGAGTCAAAAAGTACAAAACCGCCAAGAGCATCAAACCCTGAGGAGATACTAGATTTACTCTTGCGCTCAACTGCAATTGAGAAACAAGACAGGTCAGATAATATCAGCGCTTTGAAAGCCACTAATCTTTTCTTGCCATTTGCTGGACGGCGTAAAGCCCGACAAGCAGTTACACCACTAATTCAGAAGCCTCTTCCATCCCATCTTCCTATAGTACTTGACGACCCACTCCCGCATTTGCAACTATTCAGTCATCTGACATACACATCGAATATTACTCTCCTTCCAGCTAAGCCCATTTCATCAAACGAATCTACTACGGAACTTCTCGTACCGACCTTACAACGCCATCAAATCTCCGCATTCCATCCTTCTGGACTTTTCAGCGCACGCCTTTCTATGATAGTCGACACCTCTTCTCTAACCATATCCTCGCTTAATGTGGATTCATTGGATCCCAACGCAGAGCCTGAACTCGGACCATTTGTCCGGCGACGAGCAAGTGGTAATGGGCCGCACGTAAAAGATATTGGTACAGTGTGCTGGGCGATGGGGAGGTGGACCGAAGTATCCGTAGCAAGAGCAAAGTTTTGGTGTGACGCTGAAAGAGAATTTGGGACAGCGGAAGCCAGGAGGAAAAGTATAGAAAAGCAAGGGAAGAAAAGAAAGAAGAGAAAGGCTATTGAAGATAACGAGGTAGCTGATGGGGAGGGAGAAGAAAACTCCAGAAAATGGACGAGAAGGGAGTTGTTTCGACAGATGGGCCGGACGAATATTGTTCTTGATGGGGATGATGTCCAGATTCGAGTGGGGTGGAAGATTGGTTTTGACTGGATCGGCGATGTAGAGAGTCATCTAGATCTTGATATAGGCTTGCCAAATAGCTGTAAGTACCAGTCTTCCTGGCCTCTCATCGGTGATTTTGTGATTCTAACACTCCTGTAGGGCATAAACAAGACGATCGTAAGAGTTTGAGTAAGATTAAAGATATGTTCGGGAAGCTAGTCAAGGAAAAGGGGCCACTGGGAGCTCTGAGGATTACTGTAGGACTTATCATGGCAGAGTCTTCGTGATGGATTAGGAACTGAAATTAATAATATATCTTTGATACCCTACTGATTGATGAGCAACAATATTCGGCTGATGAATTGGAGTGTTTTGCGATAGTTCAGATGGAATGTTTATTGTCGATTTGACAGAGATATTGGAACGATGTTTTAGAAAGATTTATCTACTCGAGCCGGTATCATTCATCACTTGAAGATTCTCGATCAATTACTAACCTTTTTTTAGCCCACCAGATTGAATACTATTAGCAGTCGGAAGCAAACTTCCGTTCATAGATGGGTGAACATAGTTTACTCGTAGTGAGGGCTTGCACCTGGCAACATGCATGATTTCGTTAAACGTCTTTAATGTCACAGCATTCTGGTGTTATAAGTTTTGTGTAATGAAAGTTCGAGGTATGCTAAACACTATGTTGCACTGAATCATAATTTCGAACACGTACTTATTCTAATCTACACACATGTCACAAATGAATTTGAGCTCTTTAGAGGTACAAGCTGAATTTGTGTATTGATTTGATTTGAGTTTATAGCTACCATTTCTCAACCCCGCTTAATCCAGTATAACACTCGCTTCCATATTCAATCACAAACCTAAGAGAACCCTATGATTTTCCTAGGTTGATATAACTCATCAATGCTCGCTACCTCTTCCTTGGTTAATTCAAAGTTGACAGCATCGACCGCCTCTTGAACTCTCTCGATCTTTCCCATCCCAACGATAGGCGCGGTAACATACTCCTTGCTCAAGCTCCAAGCCATGGCCACAATCGCCATACTGACGCCTCTCGTCTTCGCGATCTCCTGAATCTTCTCATTAATCTTCAAGTCCGCTTCCGTCAACTCATTCCCCATGAACTTCCCACTCATAGCTTTTCCTCTGTCACTTTCTGCAGCCTGATCATGAGGCCTGGCTAGATACCCCATCATAATCGGACTCCAAGGAATCATACCCATACCAAATTTCTTCAAACTCGGCACCATCTCCCTCTCTTCCTCCCTATAAGCTGCATTATGCAAGTTTTGCATACTTATGAATTCCGTCCATCCGTTTAGTCGCGCCGTATATTGCATTTCCAACAACTGATGCGCATACATACTAGACGCACCAATATATCTAACCTTGCCACTTTCAACCACATCATGCAGGGCCTTCATCGTCTCCCTTATTGGCGTACGTGGGTCAAATCGATGAATTTGTAGTAGGTCAATATACTCCAGATCCAAGCGTTTCAAACTCGCATCTACGCTATCGAAGATATGTTTGCGACTCAATCCATACGCATTAACATATCCGTTTGCATCTCTATCCTCAGGTGTCATCTGAAGTGCATTTTCCCATCTCTCTTCCTTCCTCTTGCCAACCGGCGCCCACAATTTTGTGGCAACAACGATGTTCTCACGAGGCAATGCATACTTCTTGATGGCGGCACCGAGAATCTCTTCGGATGTACCGTTGCTGTAGACGTTTGCAGTATCGAAGAAGTTGATACCGGAATCATAGCAAGCTTTGAGGATAGGGAGAGCCTCGGCTTCTTCGACGGCCCACGTTTTGAAGCTTCCCCGACGATCGCCGAAGGTCATGCAACCTACGCAGATACGGGAGACTCTGAGGCCAGATTCACCAAGGTTGGTGTATTTCATTAAGTTCTTGGCCATGTTGGAAAAGGAGGTTTTTTTGCTTGCTGGTATCTTGTGTGCAGTGATGTAGGATGAAGCACTCCTTTTAGATGGAAACTTATGCCTTTATATACACACATAATATAGGCAAGAGAACTTGACGTCACCCGGAGTTTAGACTTAAGTCCTGGCTTTATTATTTAGCTTGCGATTAACAATCAAAAACTCCAGTTGTATGCAGGCTGGCGGGGTAAGGATTCCCCACGCAATGTCAACTAGATACCAAAAATACACATTGGAAGATCGTTTTGACTACCAGGTTTGACATGAGGATTCTGCATTTATCACGAGGCTTAATTTTAACACATCATTTTAACCTGCCTATATCAGGTACCTCACCATTGCGAATGTCCACTTTCAGTAGATCACCGAAAGAGACGGGTATAAGTATGGAGTTAGGTTATAATACCTTTAGGGCCAAGGTTGAATAGAGTGACAGGATATATCCTCATGTAACACAACATTCCATTAACAAGGGAATAAGGAGATCATTCCTATTCATCCCGCCGTCTGGTAATGTACGGCGGCAAAATACAGAATAAGTATGTGTCCGATAAAACCAAACAGCAAATATAATAGTAAGGTTGCCCACCAAGAAAGATGGAACTCGCAGAATATAATTTTCCAGCATAATTTTTGCTCAATTATTGTGATTGCACCAAGGATAACGGTGTTCTAACCGAAAGATGATATCAAAAATTACGCCACCCGTATAGCGCCTAGTAAACTCCACGCATTTCATTCAGTCTTTGCCCGCTAAGTCAGCGATAGTCCCTAGTTTCTTTCCGACCTGGGTAGCTGCTCCAGCTCTTCCACCGGGTGTTTTTGCTGCCGGTGCAGCAGGCACCTTGTGGATATTGAATGGCGAGTTCTCTGCTGCGGTATATGCATCAAATGAGAACAGAGAATAGAGGTAGAGTCCGAAAAATGCAATAATATCGTGGAGTAGCCTATCAAAGCTAAATTGTCTTGCCATCGTGGAGCGCGTAGGGGCAGATCCGCCCAGTGTTTGTCCTGGGCTGGAGAAAGATGGCTTCGGTGCACCAGCTAGTTTCACAGCATTCTCGATGGCGGTCGTGAGCTTACGAACATCTGCGCCTTGAATAGTTTCGATGACAGCGCCGGATCGAAAGATGAGGAATGTTGGCATGCTAGTAGAGTTATGAGAACGAGCTCAGTTGAGTATCGAAGGGCCTTGCTTACGCTCTAACTCCATATCGCTGGGCTATGGACTGCTGATTATCTACATTAACTTTCGTAAATGTAACACGATTTGGCTTCGAGTGCTTGGTAGCTAAGGATTCGTAGGTTGGGGCGATGGCTTTGCAGGGTCCGCACCAGTCCGCATAAACTGTGTGTATTGTTAGTGATATGGATCTATTGCATTGGGGGAAGTCAAATTACAATCGGAAACAACTATAGTTGATGAGCCTAGCAATTTGCTAAACTGCATAGACGATTCGATATGTACCGCCATCTTTATTATAATAATATCTTGCAAGTTCTGAAATGTCAAGTAATTGAGTCGTCGGAATGTTTGTCTTGTTGCTTGCTTACAGATGGAGCTTATGAAAGCTTGAAGTGGAGATCTGGTCTGGTCTGGTTCTTTATCGGGCGCATGGACTATCAGATTCTGCCGCTTTATCGGGATAACCTTTGACCGCCTCCATATATATTTTGGAAAGAAATCCAAAGTCTCCAAATTATTTACAAAAATGGGAAGAGGAGAGACGAACGCAAAGGTATGTTTTCTTTGATATCACTAACTGGTCAATGGATACTTACGTATTTGATATTAGAAGCGGAAGCGCCAGGCCGAAGCCAATGCCACTGGAAATGCCAATTCCACTGCCAATGGACAAACGTCTAACGGGAAAGTGACCGCTCCTGATGCGGTTGATACTTCTAAACCTACAGCTGTATTTCAACCCAAGAAAGGTCGAGATTGGACAGTTAGTGTAGCTTTACCGGGAAGTATTATCGCCAAGTATTTTACCTTTGCTGCAAATAACACTGACAAAATCATGCTGACTTTTTCCAGCGCCCAAAGCCATGATCTAAAAACATCTATGGCGGGTCAAATTGCCCGCGCCCTCGCAGTTTTCTGCGTCGACGAAGTCATTGTTTTTGATGATGGCAATGCCCGTCCTGCGAAAAAGCCTAAGCATCCAGCCACTCAATCCCATAGTTCTCAGCAGAAGCCGCCTCTGGAAGACGAGTACACGGCAAAATCAGATCCCGATCATTTTCTTACCCATCTACTCAGCTTTCTAGAGACACCTCCAAATTTACGAAAGCATCTATTTCCAATGCATGAGAACTTAAGAACGGCAGGCGCATTGCCTAGTATAGATTTACCACATCACTTGAGGGCAGATGAGTGGTGTATGTATAGAGAGGGCACTACATTACCTGGCGCAGATGAACATGGTACATTTGTGGAAGCAGGATTAAGAATACCAGTCACAGTGGTGGAGCAGATACCAGCAAATAATAGAGTCACTCTGAAATTTGACGCGGAAGGGGAAAAGGCCGCAAAAGACAAATCTTGTGACATAATCACAGCAGAAGCTGTGAGTCCAGAAGAGCCAAGAGAAGAGGGTGGCTACTATTGGGGATGGAATGTTAGGAGAGCCAAATGTCTAAGCGACGTGTTCACAGAATGTGGATACGATGGAGGTTATGATATGACTATTGCAACCTCTGAGCGAGGCGTTGATGTCCAAGATTTATATGATGATGAGGAACAGAAGGTAGGGAAGTTCAAGCACCTACTGGTCGTATTTGGCGGCGTTGCAGGCCTAGAAGTTGCTGTGAAGAATGATGGAGAACTACAGAAACTGGGTGTTGTGGAGGCAAAGGATGTCTTCGACAGATGGATAAATGTGTGCCCTGGTCAGGGAAGTCGAACTATTAGAACCGAGGAAGCTGTTTGGATAGGCCTAATGGGCCTGAGACGATTAGTGGTCAACAACGAATAAAGTGTAATTCAATACCCAAGGCTTTTATTCACGACCTCAACTACCAATCTTTGCTATCTTCAATTGCACATTAGGCGGAATTGTAAACACTCTACGCAGAAATTAGAGAGATCGAAATCTTGAGTCTACATCATAGGACCACTCTACTTTTAGACAATCAGACTAGGTAATTGGTAATTGATCTTTGTCTCTCTTTGTCCCATATTTAGAATCTCTTCGACTTGCACGATCAACTTGTGAAGCTTGTTCCCCTGCTTTGAGTGTTAACAATCTTCATTTATAGAAACTTCGATGCTTTGTCTCTGAGAGAAAGGGGGGATTCTTTTGACAAAGCTTTATGTCTTTGTTAGCACTGTTGCTATATATGACAGCTTGTTCTGGCAACAACATTTTCGATTCCACCGAAGCAAAAGTTTCAAAATTATACATATACTTCAAAACTCCGTTTTCTACGAGCTATCTCTAACTACAAAAAGAGCTTATCATTAAATCTATCACAATGCAACTCATTAACTACCTCCCAATCCTAGCCGTGCTCTCCTCAGCACTAGCCCTCCCAGCTCCAGCTGTTATCTCCACAAATCCCAACACCCTCACCCCCATGTGCATCAAGCAACTCAACCCCAAAATGTGTATTCTCAACTGGAACACCAACACCATGGCCGTCAACAACGACCTATCCAACCCCAACAACCTCGTTGCTTACGCCCGCGCAACCGTTTACTCAAACACCTGTACCGTGATTGGAGCCATTAGAAACGGGCTCATCCAAGGCGTCTTCATCGATGCTCAGGGATGGAGCCAATCACTGATTCTCCAAAATGTCTTCGATGAGAAGAGGGGGTTCAAGGTTCCTCGCTGGAGCTTTAATGGAAAGGCATACACGGTCGATAACTGCGCTTGTTTCAATGGTCATTTGTTGGGCGAGCCAAAGGATACACATGTCTGTGAATGTTCATTCGAATGTGCATAGATCTATCATTTATGAGATGGTCAGTTGAAGAGTAGGCTTTTTTCATAATCTTGCGTTTTCTTTAGGATATTGTATTCAACTTCTCTTGTATATTCGTTTCCTTCTTTCTTTAATTTCTTTCTATACTTCCTTATTCGAGAAGTACACCACACTCATTTGGCTCTTAGTTTTCTTTTCTCTCATCTTTTTTTGTGTCAGTAAATACAAATATTTTCAAACACTTCAGTCTATACTCCTATATTGTGATCTCTTCTCAGTGAGACTACCGTTGCTTCTTTTCCCTTTGCATTTGATGCTTCTTCCCTTCTCAATCTCTGCTCATGGATTCCCAATAAATCATACACAAATTGAGTTGAGCTCATCTCTATCCTGCCCTGACGAAATCGCTTGATCCAAGAGGCGAGTCTACATAGACGGTAAATGAAAGTAAATATTCATAACACAATACACAAACATACAACTTAAATCCTTAAATACTTTCGACATATAGCTACTCATAGGAACCCCAAATTTACCAATGTCCACCTCAGTCGGACAGATTTAGCAAACAACTAGCTATTTACAATCAAGATTTATACAAGGAGAGAAAGTGTTTGAAGTAGATTGCATTGTCTAGAAATATAGGCTATCACGACCACTCTCAGAATTATAATCACAAAATAGAGAGCCAACCGAGCCAGAGCATTGCGATGGCATGTCTAGAAAAAAAACAAAAGGCTTCAATATCAAAGAAGCCAAAGATTAATACCCTCGTCTTCCATTTTCTCATTTCAAGCCTCCTACGTGACATTAGCCCGTCCAAGCGAGCTTCATTTATTCCCCTGTCACTTTCCCACCCACCTAGTAACCCATATCCACAGACGAAATATCCCTTACAAGCCCGTGGACATTTTTACACATGTAATTAGTTATACATCCGTGAAGCCAGAACACAAGCCGACAACTGAAGCAGCTGTACATGCATGCTTTCGGGGGTTTGAAGAGTTTCCATTAGCTACGAGGAGTTTATTAGGACGTTCGAATGTAACATAGCCAGAACACAAACAGTCTCCAAAACGAGAAGCAGTCTAATTCACACACTCCCCAACAATTCATTTTACAATCCACATCAGGATTCCAACCAAGACTCCCCCCCCCCTAACTCCAACCCGCAGAATTCGAACTCAAACCCTCAAACCCACTACCACACCCTCACGCACCACAACCTTCGTCTAAGTAGTCACCAAAGCAAAGTCACAAAATAGCGCGAACAGTTCATCTCCTATAATCCCGAGATGAAAAAAAACCCCCTTCCCCCATCCAACTTCCCAATAAAAATAATAAACCAGACGAAAATGAAATCGTCATCGAGCCCCCCCCTCGCCAGCATCATCTTCCCGATTCAGCCGGAACAGTCAATCGTAACTTGCCTTCTACCCAAGCCGTGATTATATAATTGGCGAGCTGACGCATCGCTACTGCCACAAATAGAACAAGCCACCACTTTGACATTCCACTCTTTCCTTCCCGCATCCGCACTTCTTTACACCCTGTGACTCCTCTCCATAGCCGCACATGAAGCGCGACTACAGTGAGAAAGGGTTGTCGAAGAAGAAGAATCCAAGCCGTTGCGCGATCTTGACGTGCCCAAGAAGAGCTCGATCAAGATCGCCAGCTAGATTATGATCTTGTATTTCATCCTTCTTACCTGAAAGGCTGAAAGGGAATTCCTAAAAAGTTTATCAGTATATCACACTGGTAGTTAGTTTATTTAGTTGAAATCAGTATTGTTTTGGGACAGCATAAAAGAATAATAAATTTGTATTTGCGCGCAATGTAATGTATTCGTATCATGTTTGTAGAGATCGATAGCGCCTCGTCTGTTTGTCATTGAAGATCCATGGCATTTGACTTTGACTTCGTGTCGATCATCTAGGGTAAGGTCAGTGGTCAGTTGAGACAATCATCAGAACCGGTCCAACTAAAGTCTGCCAAAATAAGGAAAATGAAGGAAAGCAATGAAATCTGCGAAGCTATTTTACAAGTCAATGACTCTTCGTGCATTGAACGCCAATTGGGTATCTTGATCGACTTTATCCATACGCCTTGATAATAAAATAACCATCCCTTTGTACTGCATACTCAGCGACCTGAAAGAATGTCTCGAGAAATGAACTAAGTGTTACACGGCTCTGGGCCTGAACTTTACGTGAACTCATAACTACTCATCCTCAATTGGACCAACTATTTGTTCATGTAGGTGGGCAAGGTGGTCTCTTTGAAGCTTGAAGGATTCGTAGTTCCCACCAATGATACATCGAAGAAGACTTTGATTTTGACGAGTTTTAAGGTCAGCGTGTTGCAACGTATTCATACTCTGCTGCAAAGCAGAATAGGCAGCAGAAAAGCATTCTTGAATTGCAGGGGTGTTTTTTGAACCACCTGAGATATCATTGTCGGATCTGTTTGGGTCGATTATAGAGAATTTCGGACTGTCAAAATCTCTGTAAAGGCCGCGAGGAGCTGTAGACTAGTAATAAATTAGTATTATGACAAAATTGATCGAGATAGTTACTTACTTTTGGAAAGAGTTTGGGTGGGTTAACAGAAATGGCGGTGGTACGCGTGTTGAACTCGTTACCATACAAGTCGAGGAATTCCATCAAGATCTCGCCAAGATTATGTTCTGGTATCATGGTTCCGCTCTTGACCTGTGGCAAGTTCTGTAGAAGACTTACAACAAGACAAGTAATAGAAAAGCCTCCGATGCCACCATTGACAGGCTCATTAAGACCTCTCATTGCCAATAAATGCTTGATAATGGTAACCAATATTGGCATTGCAGGAAACTGAGCCTTCCACTCTTGAAAAGTCTTGTTTGCGATGAGGCCTGTGTCGTTCTCAAAAGACATATCAACCTTCAGACCAGTAATAGCATCGACCCATTTAGCAAGTGGCACTTTAGCACTGGTGATCACGTCGATTCTACCAGTATTAAGACGATCTCTTTCAATGTTGCTTTTAACCCGCCAGATATGACTTTTGCTGCTGTATTTAGGCCATCCACCGTCCATGAACTCATCTGACACCATAACAACATCCATGTCAGCGGTAGGCAGATAGAGACCTGCAGGGAAAGAGCCGAAAGGTAGGATATCAGCATCAGGATAATATCTGCGGAAGTTGTTCCTCAAGTCAACAAGCAACTTTTGTCTAATCACTTCTTCAAATTTGCGAGGTTTAACATGATAGTAGAAGTCCATTATTTCTTTATGTAGCCTTGAGAATAGTATTAGCTCTGAAATGTTTTCGTTGATAGATTTATCACTTACCAAAGTCCCATGTTAGAGGTATCAGAATGGTCTTGAAGCCAAGGGACATCATTCACACCAGGTCCAGCACGCCACTCTTTAAGAAGAGTTCCACTAGACTTGGGAGGTTTACCGGGAATCAGCTTAGTCACAAGTGGTGGAGGCTTGATCACATCGTTAGCGGTACGCTTCCTGCTACCTAGAGCGGGATCGGTTGATATATCCAATGGTTTAGATGCTCGCTGGGGAGTCTGGACATCATCCATGGGCATACTATTGACACTAGTTGATTGAGTGGCGGTATCGTGTGATTGCTGAGGCATGTCAAACTTTCGAATGTTTTCGAGGTGACTAAAAGATTTGGCTGAACTGGGTGCGGATTGCTCGAAGGTTTGAGGCTCGTAATCATCCTCTTCACTATCAATACTTGCGGGCGCATCGAGGTCAAAAGAAATGAAGTCGTCCTGAGCAGCATCGACTTTAGTAGCGCCTTCTTGACCAGTCGCGACACGGGCCTTCCTAATAAGTTTGACGACATCCTTCTTCTTTCGGTCAGATTCGCCTGGTGGTGGAAGGGCCGTGTATGGATCGGGATTCGACCATTTTGGAACACTGTCGCCATCTGCAGCCTTTGCACCAGTTCGAGCCATCTTCTTCTTAGGTTGATCGTCATTATCGTCATCATCCGACATGTCCATCTCAGCTTCGTCACTATCGGATAAGTCGCCGACATCTCTGTATTTAACATCAGCAGAGGCATCTTCATTCATACCTGGCATGAGTTCAGGAGTAGGCGAGCGTTTTCCTTTCAAGAAAACTCGATCTGCTGCCAGTCTTGGACCACCTCGACCGCGATAGCCGCCACGTCCTCGATTGTTGTCGCGTCGATCTTTTTCGCGACGACGACGAAGATGATCATCATTTCTATCTCTGTTGCCACCAGAGTTGTTATTGCGACCTTGCCCATGGGATTGAAATCTATCGGAGTTTTCGAAATTGATAGACTGTGGTGCATCGTAACGGAAATCAAAACTGGGAGCGGGGGGTGGAGCGCGATAACCATCATTCATACGGTAAGGATCTCCAGCTCCAGAAGGACGACGGGGAGGTTGTACACCAGGAGCATAATTTCCATAGGCTGGTGGAGGAGGATTGTGACCACCAAATTGGTACATGTCGCGATCGCGGTTTGCAGAGTGGGGAGCATAACTATCGTATTGAGGAGCAGGCGCAGGGCGATAAGAATCACGACCCATGTCGCGACGATTTCTTTCGGGTGTATGATAATTGTTGTTTCTCTCATCTCTATCTCTTTCCCAGAAAGTTCCAGGAGGTCGAGGCGGAAGGCCATTGGGAAGAGGCGGTTGGCGCAACATTCTAAATTAATATTTAATATTTTGCAGATAAAATATCAAGGTTGAGGTTGAGGATCGAATTGTTGGATGGAAAAAGTTTCCTATGAGATGGGCTGGAGCGTCATTGTCTTATTATTATTTTTTTGAATATGAATCGGTTAAATTGTTAGCATGGCTCGCATGGGCAATCTGGCCAATGAACTGTACGGCAATCTGCCACGCCAGATGCGAAAGCGGTGCGGGCTGGTGCGGGGAAAGGGAGATCCGTCCCACCGAGTCAGCATATTATATAGTCACGTGACGTTGTAGCAGCACGTACCAGTGAGGAGTAGAAGTAGTCTAGTCTCGTAGTGAAACTTGGCTTTCCACAGTACGGGTATTATTATTGTACTATCGATCGATTCCGCAAATACAATACATACGGCATGGAATCAGCATAAGATTCAATTATACGACTTGAAATCCTTTCTCCAGGGCTCTTCTACATTCACATGCATCAGTACCAATCAATACCTACCTCGCTATTATGATTTTGGAGTCTCATTCATTGGCTGCTAGTGACGTACAGCGGGAAACAGAGCTGCATTCATGAGGTTGAGTGATAATCCATATTGATTGATGTTCATACAATGTAAGATACATTGATCATTCACTTCAGAACTTGTGACATGTGATTGTACCGTACCCCAGATTTTGAGCCGAGTAGAGCGCTTTTCATTCCTTCCATTGTTCAATTGTAAGTCAAGTCCTCGCTCATCTAACAAATTTCTACTTTACCCTACTTCCTTTAAATCTCTTCTCTCTATTGTTCTGTCGTAAATACTACAATTTATCAATATCAAATCATTATTTCCTTTTTGGGAAGTTCTAACGCAGTCCGTTGATCTTTCTCCAACATTTCCTTCCCCTTGTATAGCCTGTTAATAGAAATGACGTTGTAAATAAATGGCTGCGTTCGTATGTCACCAAATCTTGCCCCATGCTTAGCCTTCTCCCAACAATCCGTCTTTCGAGATCTTCTGAACCTCACATCTAACCAGATCAATAGGATACTCCTTGGTTGGATCAAATGTCTGGTACTCCAAGTTCAAGAAAAGATGACCACGGCGGATCCTTAACAACTCCTTCTGATCCGAACCCTCCGACAATAGCTGCGTTTTCTCCGGTTACTCTATCACATGCCTCATCCGCGAACAAACAGAGATCAACCATATTGGTGCATCACAAGTCCCCCTTATTACTAGCGACTCCTCCGCAGATTACACGAGCTTTAGCATATTCGCATCCCTTTCTATTACCCCTCAATAAACTTGTAGGGCTAATAACATGGACGAGTGGAGATCCATGGGAGAGCTTCTTGCTCGTCGCTAGTTTTTGGGCATTTGTACTATATGGAGATGTTGTAATGCGATACGCTGGACCGTTGGTAGTCGTTATTGGTTTAATACTGGGGATGTACTCAAGACGTTATTCCCCTTTATCATCAACAAGCTGGACAGGAGAGAAACAGAAGAAGGGTCACAAAAGGGACGACTCCGAAATCACAAATACCAAGCACCAGAAAACTTTGGACGAGATCGTGGAAACCTTGAAGATATTTACGTCAAGATGCAATGTGCTCTTGGATCCTCTTTTACAATTGACGGATTTTCTATCGACCCAACGAACGGCAACATCTGCTACAACTCGCCCGGCACTTACAACACTTTTGATACGAATCCTTCTCATCACACCCGTGTGGATTATCCTTACTTTACCTCCTTTGCAGGTTATCACCACGAAACGTATCGCTTTAGTAACGGGAACAATTTTCTTGACTTGGCACTCGCGTCCGAATCGAATAGCGAGAACCATACTATGGAGATCATCTCTCGTTCGTCGCATATGTACTGCTTTGACTGGTCTACATTTAACGGATGAGCTATCTCCAAACACAGACGGGACCAATTATAAGCCTCCTCTACCACCTCGTACGGCATCCTCATATGCCGATGCATCGTTAGCAGCGAACGCAGCAATAAAGAGAAGACCAGAAGCACCAGGGGTGAAGTTTACATTCATTTTATATGAAAATCAGCGTAGATGGGTTGGACTAGGATGGACAACATCATTGTTTGCATATGAGAGGGCTGCATGGACAGATGAACATCTGAATGCTGTTACTCCAAAAGAAGATTTCGAATTGCCAGATGTAGAGGGTGGCGGCGCAAGATGGAGGTGGGTTGAAGGTAGTCGCTGGCGCGTAGAAGGAGCTGCCGAATATGATGAAGGTGGATCTAAACCAAAAGCCGAGAGCGACGGGGGAACAGGGTGGATATATTATGACAATAAGGTATGTATAATCATGTTGTTTTCACTTGTCTTATATGTGTAATACTGACCTTCTAAAGTGGCAAAACGGTCGCCGAGGCCAAGATGGTTGGGGAAGATATACCCGCCGCAGGAAATGGTATCGTGACGCCGAGCTTGTTGAAATAACGTCGAGCACGGAAATAACGCCCTCACCAACCCCTACCCAAGAATCCGCAAGTCTAGATTCAAATTCTGCTCATACGCGACTTTCATCCTTCTCAGGTTCTAGATCGAGAAGTCCCCCGCCAGAATATTCGGATCGGGATGATGCTAGTTTGAGGAGTAATAAAAGTGGCCGGCTTAGCAGTAAGAAAAGTAGTTTGAAGAAGGAACACTTGGAAAGGGGAAGTAGGAAAAGTAGCGTGAGTCTACAATCGGAAGGAGATGACGAGAGGCCTTTCACGAGGCCGAGAGCAACGGATTGGGGGCTAAGTGATGATGCCAGGATGGGACTGGAGTAGACGGATGGTAGGCGGACTTTCGGAATGGGATTCGGAGTAATTGTGGAACTGGGACAGGGCATCTGGGAGGAGAGATTCGGATTTCTCACGAGGGATTAAAGGGATATTATACCATCGCGTGTGTGAATTGTAATCATTTTATTCTTGCAATATTATTTCTCTAAAGAAGATTGCACATGATCTGAACTTTGGAGGAATATATTTTTGTTCTTTGTCTATTCATTTATTCGCTTCGGCTACCCACCCCTAATGCTTTTATCCCCCAAACGAGTACTCTGAGTTGTGCTGTACAAGTAAAGAAGAGCCTATTGTACAGATCCCAAACCCCAAACCATTCCATACCATCCTTCTGACCCACCTGTTCCCTTCCATTCCATACACCATATAAATTACCACTGAGCTCTTTCATCCCGTGCCATTTGTAAACCGCGACTCCCCTCCCACGCGCCTCTGGATATACAGAAAGCTTCTTTCAATTCCTTGTGTGTATTTATGCCCCCGCAACCTTTCCTAACGTTCCAGCCCCTCTGCTTGAGAAGATACCCATGATTCCAAAGCCAACGTAGAATAAGGCTAGAGGATAAGCGACTAGTCCTCGCATCCCCTTCATTCTGCCGACTGCACAGAACATTCCACTACTACTATATGTACACCACACAATCGCCAATGTGGTTAGCACATACCCAACTAGTCCATCCATTGGCATAATAATTCCCACCACGCTCGTGAGCACTAATGGCAATAAACAATAACCCAGCACACTAGCACTTCGTGGAAATGTGAGGGTAGAGGAGAGATGTGAGGGACCGACGGGTTGCTGAGAACTAGGATCGGTATTGAGAGGTGGTGACATGAGCGAAAGAATTAGGTGCAAAGAGGAGGATCCGAGGAGCGCCAGCCCGTATATGTATCCGAAATGTACTTTTCCGGAAAAGAGGAGAAAGGTTCCAAATAATAGGAAAAAGAGAATGGGTCCCGCGAGATCGGAATCGTCCATTATGTGTTGATCGATATGCGCAAGGGGATTCAGTACTGCTAATGTCTATGGGTTCGAATCAGTATCTGCGCATTCCATAGAAGCGAACAATAATAGGAGAAATAATCATACCTTACTCCTAATATGACCGAAATTCACTCCCAATTCTTCCAATAATGGTGGTTCACCATCATAACCCTCAGTTCCAAAAGCAGCTAACCACCCCGTTCTCAATCCACCACTCTCTCCCATCCGCCCACTAACCCCCGATGGTACATTCCCTGCGAATCCAAATCCGCCGCCTCCAGCGCCAGGATATGCTTGCGCGGCGGGAGGAACACCATATCCATATGCTGCCTGTGGTGTTGCGTGACCGGCGACGGGGCCGGGAGCGTATGTTGAGGGGTAGAATTGGAGGTTTTGAGCTGCGGTGTTGGATGCGCCGTAGGGGTTATTGGGGGGGGGGGAGGAATAAAACTGCGACATCTTTTAAAAGATGGAAAGACAAGAAGCTCTAAATTTGTATT
This sequence comes from Botrytis hyacinthi, assembly GCA_004786245.1. Lineage (NCBI taxonomy): Eukaryota > Fungi > Ascomycota > Leotiomycetes > Helotiales > Sclerotiniaceae > Botrytis > Botrytis hyacinthi. The sequence continues at coordinate 25,378 of PQXK01000213.1, read as the reverse complement.
GTAGATTGGTCGATATAGGGTTTACAGAGTTGGGGAGCCGATGTGGAATAGGAGAGGCATTTGTGGTTGTTTTGGTTATTTGCAGCGCAGGTATCTTAAGGTGTCTTTTTTGGGGGTACCAGCTAGCTAAGAGGACTGATGACGGTTACTAGCCTTATTAGGCATTAATAGATTTCTTTGAATCCCTGCCAATTCGGCCGATGGCGGAAGTTTATTCCGGGAAAAAGTCTAGATATTCACATTATCTCTCGACTTCTGGTGAACAGTGAGTGACTTTTCCACACCATAATTCATTTTTCAATTGTCTGGGATCTGTTGTTGACTCTCGCAGTTCCATCATCATGGTATGTACATGACAAGTCTTTTCGCACAAGCTCCACATACATCTTCAAAGTGCAATTTCTACGACCATGCCACTCTATCACTCCAAATGGGAACATCTTATAACTGACTCAATGAAAGGCCCATCGCATCATAACCCAAGTTGTCATAACCGGTTCACGAGTTCTCGGGCGCGCCCTCACCGAATCCTGGAAACAAGCGAAAGCCTCCTCAGCATACCAAAAGGCGCAACAAAATGGCTCTGCTTCGGGTGGTCCAAGTTTCTCCTCCAATGGTCTCACATTAGATGAGGCCTGCAAGATTCTCAATGTCAAACCACCAAAAGAAGGCAAAATGGATATGGAAGATGTAATGTCGCGGTTCAAGAAATTGTTCGACACGAACGATCCGAAGAAGGGAGGAAGTTTTTACCTCCAGAGTAAAGTGCTGAGAGCGAGAGAGAGGTTAGAGGGCGAAGTGAGGGTTAAGGCGGAAGCATTGGAGAGGGAGGCCGAGTTGGAGAAAGGGTGGAAACCGAAGGTTTTTAAGGACCGGTGATAAATGCTATTGAGGTGCGGGGCTGATGGGTGTGTAGGATGGATAAATTCTAGGAAGGCAAGACGGTCGAGGAACGATAATGTCCCGACATAAGCTTGAACTGATGGACGACGTCGAACGAACCCTGAATGAATCCTCCCCGCGGATAAATGGATGTGCAAACTCTTCCCTCTTTTGTATTAAATACATAGCATGGCGTTTTGGGGTGGGAAAGATTATGTGGGTATCCTGGTCAGCATTTCTTGCGTGGATATGAGAGGTTATGTAGATACTGCATGAGGAAGACGGTCAAATATGAACAGATGTTCCAATCTACAATATATTGGGGCGAAATTATATTTTTGGTTTGCATTTTCGAGGAGGCCATATTCAGTTCAACTCGCCAATTACTACTTCTCTCTTTAGAACTTTCTACCATTCAAAAGTTTCCGTGATTTTGTTCCTAACTAAAGGCCCCCCTGACCTGTCGCTTCTTTTGTACGTCAGTGTCACTCGTCTTCCATCCTTCTCAAATTCAGGTTCCACATCACTAATCCTCGCCCAATCCGGGATATCGGCTGCTTCCCTCACATCTTCTATCCCATACTCCTCGAGTTCTATTAACCTCCTTCCAACTCTTGCCGTCATGCCAGCATTCCAGATTCCTTCTTGAAGACTGGGTACGCGTTCCAATAAGGCAACGGCTTTCCTCCTTACGATCGGGTGGCGACATGCGCCTACGACTTGATAGAGAGGTGCGATGACACCCATATCTATTTGGAAAACGCTCGTGGCGAATGCAGGATTGGTAATGACCTCTTCTGATAACACGGTGATTTTCTCAAAGACGGACAAAAACGGGTCCCATAACATTTGGTTATCTTTGACGCCGCACGGTACATGCGCATTCATATATCCGCAATGGCTTTGTATTTGTAAAATTGCAGCGCCTATTTTATCAGCTTCGGAAAAAGTATCACTATATTTGAGAATGAAGGCCTGGAAGGCGAACAGCCATTTGTGGGCAAATTGGATGGTTTCCATTTGCCAATCATGGAAATGCTGGTTGAGTTCCGGGGAGTCCGGTTGGCAGTTGAGCTTATAGAGATCGATCCGGAAACGAGACCAGAAGAAATGGAGCGAGTTGCGAGCCTGGGAAAGAGAAGTAAACATCTCTGGAGGGTGTGCTGTGAAGTGAGAGCTTTTGAACTTGTTGTAGAGAGATTGGTCGAAACTGTCGATCATCTTTAAGATAATTTATTAATGTTCGACCTTTATGTCAACCGCAAGGGAGTGACTCAAACTTACTTGTGTAAGAACAAAATCCGAGCGCAGATATAATTCTTCAAGAAGTGACATGGGCAAGTATGGGTAGCTGGAAGTCTTGAGCGAATCATGATGGTATCTCTGAGAATTTTCATCATACGTGATCTCGCAAAGTATCTTACTACCACTTTCCTGGTGTGCGGCTCCATGGCCATAATTACCTTGCATCATCTACAATTCATGCAAATTAACATTGATGCTTCGGCATCCAATAGAAAAGCACTGACCTCAAAAGCAGAAAATAAAACGCAATTGATTAGACACACATCCATAGCCTGTCGCTCCTTCTTTGCAAATGGTTCCACCAAGCATTTAATGGCTCGATTGTACTCTAAAAGGGGGAATTGTTCTTCGGCAGAAGAGAACAGCTTATTCGAGGAAGTAGAACGAGAACTCCTTTCCTTGCTGTGATGCAGGGCACCCAATGCAATAAGTGCATGACGAATAGAAGGCTCGTGATGTGCAGCTCGAGGAATCATTTCTGACCAACAGCTTTCCTTACCAAAACCACCCATCATGGGAGCTGTCATATTAACAAAGAAGTGAAAAGCCTCCCGCTCTCGATCAGACGTGAGAATTGCTGAAGACGAGGGCGATTGTATAAGTGCAGTACTTGTTTCGCAATCGTTGAAATCGGAGTTGGAGCTTGCAGGAGAGTCACTGGACTCCTCAGCATAGCCGTCACATCTTCGGCCGGTGGATACACATCGTTGACATGATGGTCGTCCTTCGTCACATTTCACTCTCCGGACTGTAGGAATTTCAGTTATATACATATTCTATCTACATTAAGATACGGGAGAATCATTGTTTCTTACATCTACACAATAATTAGATATATGACATACCAAGTAGCATTGAAGATACATACTTACAAGTCGCACAACCCGTCTTAGTCTTCGGTCTATAGGCCCGTTTTCTTTGTCCAGGAACAACTCTAGGCATGATGATTCAACTATTGTGATGTTTTTCGAAGAATCGTGAACACAAGTTCGAGAGAAAACACGATTCAACATGTTGTCGAACTTTAAATTTGGGAGAAGTAATAAAGTTCACAGGAGGTGACTTGAGGCTGTGAGTGGGTCTGCGCCCTGTAAGGTTCACCCGGTGGTGGTTAAGGACAGAAAGCATCCGCCAAATCGCTGGATGCCTTTTGGCGGAGTGGCCATGCGAAGAGCAATTGCAAGTAGAATCGCACAGATGATATTGAACTCGAGCAATATCCCATCTTTATGCAGCAGAGAATCTGTAACCAAAGGTATCATCACAGTTAAGCATATTCAAGAATCCTATTCAGTATATTTCAATCTTAGCTGGTGCTATATAAATACACCCCTTAATTGAGTACACAGATAAAGTTAAGGTTACCCGAAAAATCCGCAAAACTGGCCGGTTACTTTGACGAGGGCCTATGGAAGGCAATGCAATGTAGCTTAAATAAATCACAGAGATAAAATCATACACTGAAAACACCACTTACATTTTGATATCTAACAATGATGTCAATTCACATCGAAATCAGAGTGACATGGTTTATTTCATACATTAGTTACAAGTTTATGAATTTATTAATTTCATTTTTGATTCAAAATAATGATTCTTTGGTTTGATTTCGAGTATTGAAAAGAGTGTACATTTTCAATCTCTCGATTTTCCATCCTGCTGAAGGGCAGACAACCTTCATGCTCGAGAAAGGGGTTCCGGGACGTCATTCGATTTTTTCAATTAAGATCGTAATGTTGAGCAGAAATTTGCATTTTCCGTTTGTCATTGTCACGATTGATATGGTTCATAACACTAACTGACTGTCACCATGTTGGCAACTTGGCGTACAATAGCTGGTCGAAGATATGCTTCTCCCCTCAAAGATACTGCTCGATAATAAATTTCAACAATGTTTAAATATTTTATTAGATGGTCTTGAGTATGAGGTAGTAATAAACTATGCCCATGAAGTAACTTGTGTTGACATGCTATCATGTAAATATCAAACTGACAAACATGTCATGAAAATACATTATGTATCCGCAACCCTAGTTTCAGCCAATCTCATGAGTATATTTCAACTCAATAAGGGTAATCCCCGCTCTCTCCTTAGGCAGCTACCTTTGGCTTGGAGGTATCTTCCAGCAAAGTGTTGAAAACGAGACCTAGTGACTCCAACGACCTATTTCAATCGATCAATCGTAACAATAACTCCAACTCAACCTATGAATCTCTATAGCGCAACCTCTAATGTAGCCCTAAAGCCAACACCAATTCTTTTTCTCAAGTCATACAATATCTATTTCCAACTCCAAACCCTAAGCTTTCCACGACAACTTGTGAATGTTAAACCATTTGGACATCGCCAGTATCGCAATTTCCAATCTTTTGCATCTTCGTTCTAAAGGCGGCGCTCTTCCTCGCTTTCCTCCCTGGAATACTTGAGTCTGGATCCGCCATGATACGACCTGGGTGAAAGATGTTAAGAATAACGAGAGCAAAAAGCATTGGGACAGAGTCGAGAGAGTATTGGAACGCTTCGTGGTTGGGAATGGTACTTTTAAGGCCTTGGGAGTATTCAACGAGACGGAAAATAATTCTGATCTATGAGGTGGGTTAGAAAAGGTATTCGATAAGCTGGGGGAGAGGGGTGTGCCTTACAGTTATCAGTAATATGACTGCATATAAGGCATAGAGTAAGGACCATGCTTGTCGTGGAGTATAGGTCTTTCGACGGGACTGGTCACGAAGTGTCTGATGGAACTTGAAGGCGAAGAAGAGGAAGACGAAGATGAAGAATTGCTGTATTCCAACACCAATCATGTAGACATGGAGGCCTAGAGAAATGTTAACTAGCTCAAGCAAACGGAATCTGCGGAGATCACACACCATCTAAGATTTGGCTTGAAGTTGCGGTGTCACTGGACGCAGCTGCAGCTCCGTAAACCTGAATGATGAGTGCTCTGAGTTCTATGTTAGCGCTGGATTGAAACTTTTAGAGATTTGACTAGACATACACAATATCTAGAATCACAAAGTAAAGTCCAAATCTCCATGCCGTCACTTTCCATATCGTAGCATCTGTGACATAGTTCCAGATCATCCTTCCCATGACCATATATGTGAAGGCATTTGTGAAAAGCGGTGCAATCTAGGCACCTAGGTTAGTCTTGTTGATCAATGTTAATTAAGGAAGTCACTCACCAGAATTAGAATAAACCAAGCTGCATAGTCTCCAAAACTAGCAGGACTTTTTATACTGGCAACTCTGAATATATACGTGAGAGTCTGTGCTAGAGCTGATGCTACAATGACCCAACAGTATGCCTTTCTATGGAGGATAGCTTGGGCCAAGTGAGCTACAGTGGTGAGAACGAATAGGATGGCAAAAAAGTAGGCGGCACCGATATTGGGACAGAAGCTCCATTTTGTATTAGGGGTATAAAGGGCTAGGTAAATCAGGACTTGCGGATGATGGAGGGAAGGGATATTTGGAGCTCACCAGCACAAGTTCCGTTCATTTTTGAAGACTTATATAAGAAACTCTGTTGTGGGTATTACGTACGAAAGACAAAAGACGCAAATATTCAGATCTCTACAGATGCTGTGAATGGAGTCTTCGCATAGAATTGAAGCCGATTATGATGGTGAAGAAGTCAATTGAAGAACAATTTGATGTTCATCTGGCACATTATACTAAGTTATATATCTTGAACTTCGGAAACCATACAACCCCATTTGCACTTGTCGCTGAGGCGCGGACAACTCGCTCGTATGGTCAATCATAATACTGAACATACCACTATCAGAATGTCCAATGCAAATATTGGCATAGAATCCTTGATATGATTCGGTGGTTTTCGTATAATAATTGCCCATAGTCCCTGCTTACCTTACTAAAAGGCTGATATGGATTCAGACGCAGGGACTTGTTTGAGAAGGCATGATTCGTTGAATCGTAGGGACATGTTCATCAGATCAAACTTCGCAGTTTGACGTAGAAGCAGCCGAACTTGTTGAAATAATGGCTGCCATCTGGGGCAGTCACCTCGTTTGGACTATTGGTGAAGAACAATAAGCGGACCTCGACTCTTTCGTCATTCTTTCATTGGTCTGGTCGTAGGTACACCTTGCTTGTGTCTGTGCGTATCCTTTTTTTTCGTTTGGCACTTCCTGCTAATTGTCATACTGGTTGATCATCAGTCCTACACCACATGGCGCAATCATGTATTTTGAACTCTCCTTTTCTACTCGAGCAATTCCTAGTAGTCTGTATGCTTTTCTGTACAAACCTGCCTTGGCCGTTAATCAAGGCCTTTCCTATATTAGATGTATTGTGTTGACTCTCATTGCTAAACATTCCTCCATTGATTGGAACGAAATTCCTAAAATTATTATATTTTTAGCATCTCTACAATTCCGGACGGTAGTCGTTCGCCATTGGATTCAAGTTTCTCAACCAAGCGGGGGGTAACGGCACGTTGGAAACTGACGATCATGTTCGTGAATAGTACAGCATCAATGACTACAAGATCCGAGTGGGCCAGGTTATTTGTAATGCCTTGTTAAATGAGCCAGCATTGTTGGCTGCGGTAACGCCAGAACAATAACTCAGCAGTTGAGTGGTGGTGATATTGCAAAAGCAAGACCATTTGGACCCAACAGATCTAGAGGAGTACCTCTATCACAGACTTCTGTGCAAGAATGATATCCAAGCCATTGGACTTAGCGATCCAACATCGGCTCAGGTGTTCGCAAAATATGTTATCAAGCAAGTAACATTTGACGTTGCAGACGCTCTTGGAACTTCATATCAACTCTTGGAGCTTAGGAATGATACTCGAATACAGGCTCGTAGGTCTCATGTCTCGACGTGATCAGCGTCAAGCCATGGTATGTAAGAGGACAGATTATATTTCGTATGGTGTACATGTTGTAACGAACAATCTCTCTAACAGATCCGAGTGATGGCGTTCGCTCCCATCTTAGCTCGCCTCTGCCCCAAAGATCGTCTCGGTCTCGCAGTTAAAATACCATACACAGCCGTTTTCCTCCCCTCCGACCATCTACTTTTATTATTGCAACTTGTGCTCATGCAAATGGTGGTTGGGGTAGTCATCGGGGTTGATTATTAGTTTTATTGTTGGGGCCAAGTATTTTACGGGCAACGTTGAACCTGATCTAGTTAACACTACGCCGGAAGACCTCTCGGAAGCATTAAAAGCACGGGTAGTCGTGCAGGTTAATGAATATGCGAGGAGTTCAGCAAGTAAGGTTATACAACGATGAAAGCTGTTTCAATGAAGAGTTGATTGCATTTTAATAATTTATCCCTGGGCTGAATTGTGAGATTTCCCATATTTCCCTGTAATACGAAAATTAGACCAGACCATGTAGGAAAACCTACTCATACGCCATGTTTTTCTCCTATCCTTCGAACCAAGCCGAAAATTTGTAGCAATCAATGAGAAATGAAAACCTTCACGAACTCCCAAATATCAGATTATCAGAAACAAACCGAAACCCACTCATCTCAAGCCACCACTTCTAGCACTCTCTCCAACCCTAACGTTCTCATCTTCCTCCACATCCTTGTTCCTTAAGCTATCCCTACCTCTTCCAATGCTCACACTGGCCGACGTACTAACACTCTCACTTCTTGGTCTGTTCAAACTTGCATCACTCTGTCTTCTATCTCTAATCGTCCTCTCCAACTCCCTAATCCTCTTCTTCAACGCCTCATTCTCTCTCTTCACATTTTCTAATTCTTGTCTTTGAAGGGCTGCCTCCTCATATCTTGCCGTTGTTGGCACGCTTGTCGCACTGCCAACTTCACCCGCAGTACTACCCATTGTTGGTACATTACCTGATGAATAATCACGATGTGGTAGCATACTAGGTCGTTGCTGGTGATAGAAATGCGAGAACTGATCCGCATGTCCATAACTACCGCTCAATGGTGCAGGACTACTAGCTCCAGATCTGTGAACACCAGTTGTGGAGTTTTGGCGACTGAGGGAGATAGCTTGAGGTAGTGAATCGACGCGTCGAGCGGCAGGGGCGGCGATTCCGCTGGCCGTGCTGATACTACCTGCTGTGGCAGTAATGCTTCGAGTGGAGGTGCTGGAAGATGTGCGGTGATGGCGACGGTGTGAAGGAATGGGGTGATTGGGCCCGGATAGGAGATGGTTCGAGTTATCTAACCCATCTGGATGACCTGCGGAAGTGGACGAGGCATTTGAGACGACAGAGGCATTCTGAGCAGCACGAAGCATACTCAGTTCGCGGGTTAATCGATTTACCTATCATAGCATTACAAAGATTAGTACATATAACCAGAACACAAAGCTTTCATTTTCTGAAAGATTACTAGATATTTGATAAACTATCGAAATGTACATACGACAGCTTCTTGTTCTTTCTCCAGTTGTAGATGTAAATCGGCAGCCGTCAAAGGCCTTGGGTGTCTTAACGGTCCAGGTCCCATTCCTACACCAGTATTATCTCCTGAAGGAATCGTGCCAGTTGCAGATGTCAGAATATTATTGGAAGGCGACATCGAAGGAGGTGAAGCTGCAGTGACAGCACTTTGGTTCGAAGGGAGAATATTTAAGGAAGAAGTCGATAGATTATTTGGGGAAGCCATTGCTTGAGAAGCGCGTCGGGAAGGAGTACGAGATGTAAGACGTGGAGATGCTATAACCTCCTGAGGTCTTGGAGAAATAGGTACTGAGTTTAGATCTGGTGCCATCACTTTCGCCGAAGTGAGCACGGAGTGGATTATAGACTTTCGCGCGACGATAAATACACGTTTATGTATTGCTAGGTTTCAATAGTGCGGGACCATATTATACATAGGAGTAGGATTAGAACAAGTTTGTAAATCAATCAGTTAATCTAACTGTAACAAAATCATAAGGCTGTAGCACTATTGTTGAGGAACGGTTTGATAACGCATAATTTAGAAAGCTTGAGGCTACCTAGGTAATCTTGGCATGTAGCATGTGGCTTGTAACTTGTGGCTGATACTCAAAGCTTAGCCTGATCACATGATTCAAGGTCAGCCTGGAGTAAAAGCCCCGAGTTCATGTCACAGTGAAAGGATGAAGTGGGGGGGCAACATTCTCTATGACGTATGAAGCTTAAGAGGGGTATATAGAAAAGGAGAAGCTTGTTTCTGTCAACCATCATATCTAAAACCATACACAACTTTACTATTCATCTCTCAAACTCAATTCCTCTTCATCAATGTAAGTTTATACTTGATCACTCACGTACTCAATCATTTACATCAACTTAACATCGTCGTTGGTCCCTCGCTTCGTACAAGCTAATCCCTACCTCCTATTCCATGTTCCATATAACAACAAATCTCAAATCCATTCTTCAGTCAAACTAATTCTCCCTAGAATCATCTAAACACACATACATCATGCCTGAAGGACGTCAATCACCACCACCCGAGACCCAATCCGGTGCTCAAAAAGGTGCTCCCTCCGATGCCAAGGGAGTCAGCCAAGGAGGCAACAACCAACAAGACAGCAAATCTGATCTTGAGGTACGTAAAGTTCATACCTGCTCGTTGAGTGAACAATAGACCAGATTCAATACTAACACACTTTTAACAGAACCTCTCCTCAAACCCAAAGGGACCTCTCGAGGATCACTCAAACGAGACTCGCTCAAAGACTGAGAACTAAATGCGAACTGATATGAGGGTGTTCGGGATAATGAATGGAAACATGTATATTAGTCGCACTTCTAAAGGAAGTGTACGTATCGATACGATATGAGATGATGTGATACCGTCATGAAATGGGAGGAGTTAAATGAGACAATGAAATAAACTCGTTATGAAATAACTCTGGGGTGATGTTGGTTGGCTTACTTTCATCGTGAAAATGTGCGATGTGTATCAATATTTCCAAATAAAATGCCGACTCTTTGAAAAGACATAAATCTCCACTCATTACTTAGTTCAATGAACAGTAGAGGGGCTCGATATTTTCGAACAGTCTTGTTGACCTATATGCAGGTCTACCTGTCCATATCTCAACAACAGACTAGTACATAACTAAGCTATCAACAAAATCTTGTCATGCATCAACGTCACGGTTTTCTGAGTAATTATGTGGACACAAGCGTCACTTTTTACAAAAACTGCCGAGTAAACAGGACTCTTTGCCGTCACAAATAACATCATATTAGGTAGGCGCGTAATGGTTGTGAGAAACTTATGATATTTATTTCGCAAATTGATCATTAACCTTCATATTCCCCCAAAGCATCGCTTGTAAACAACCGTCCAACTTAATCTGATAGTTCATCCCTAATATCCGTTTTCTGTAACCATTCACACCGATCCCCAAAAATTTCCACTCTCATAAAAAATATCAAGAACCCAAAACGCTCAAGCAAAGGTCGACTTCTCAGATTGAGAATCGAGAGGTGCAACCTTGGTTGAGTCCACAATAGCTGCTGAATCAGCTAGTTGAAAGCTAAGTCAGCAGGTAACTAATGATACAATTTGATTTCCATGGCCAGCAACGAAATAAGCATAAACAAATTGATCTATTTGCAACATCCAGTGCAAGCACATTGACCTTCCGCGCAGGGACAGTCTTTGCTGTCTCCACCACACTTGCATGTCGTCTTGTTGCTACCAGCAACCTTCTCCGTTTCGGCCTTGGGACAGGAGTTGCAGCTGCACTGACCAGGCGCACAGCCACATTTCGAGGTGTTACCATCGCAACCGCAGGTTGTTTTATCAGAACCTGGAACCTTCTTGACATCGGACTTGCCACAGTCGCTGCATGCACAGGATCCAGGGGCACACGGACATTCTCCAGAAACTGAACCACACTTACAAGTTGTCTTCTCGGTACCAGGAACCTTTTGTGGACCTTCCTGCTTCTTGATATCTGCCAAACGACGGGCCTCGGCGTGAATATCCTGAACTTGACGAGAGGTTTGTGTGTAGAAGTTGACAAGCTTTTGACCAGTTGGGGTTCCGGCGGCCTTCTCATAATAAGAGGTTAATCCAGAAAGGAGGGAGCTAGCCTTTTGGGTAACACCGTAAGATTGATCGACGCCCTTGGCCTTCTCGGTGGCATGGTACTTGCTGTCGAGACTGTTCAAGGTGGCGAGGAAGCGGTTGGATACTCCATGCTTTTGGTCCAGGTCGATGGCACGTTGAGCAGCGGTATCTCCAATGACGTACCCATGGGCGAGATATTCTGCAATGATGCGGCTTCTTGGCTTCTCCTCTTGAGTAATATCGTCGCTATCACGTTGTTCATTGGAAGTATAATGGCTTCCATCATCGTCGTTGGATCCAGATGCACTTGTAACCTTAACTTGGGTAGATCCAAGTTGAGTGTTGTCGAGTAACAAAGCAGTCTTAGCTGCGGTTTCCTTCTCAAACTGAACGGTGGCGTTTTGTGTCTCTCCAACGGAGCCAACTTCAAGGCTGGTAATCTTTCCACTAAATTGATGTTAAAGCTTTGCAGGGAAAAGGAATGGGATTGAAGCTCACCAGAAGCTGAAGAAGTCTTTAACTTCTTTCTCGCTGGTCTGCGAGGAGATGTTCTTGACGTGTACTGTATTGGCAGACATGATGATGAGGATGGATGATAATTTGTGAGATTGTTTTATTATTGTGTTGTTTTGTTGCAAAGAAGTTTGACTGAATTGCGTTGAGTGTAGAAAAAGTTGATGGTTTTTTGTTGAATTGTATCGTGGCTCTTTGAACGTATTTGTACTCCGTAGCATGCAACAGAATGGGAAACAGGGGCGAAAAGTGGGCAGATCAATAGATATGGCCAGAAACAAGAGGGGTAATTGCGTACGTCACTGTGGCGTATGTGGCTTGTGTAGGCCAGCGATGCTGAGTTTACTTTACATAAGCAGGAATACCCAATCAAAGCTCATGATCTATCGCCTGTGGTTTCTAGTAAACTACTCCGTACTAGGTAGGTAGGTAGATAGCCAAGGAGAAAGGACTAGAATCTTCCTACAATCGTTAGCATTTCTATCAGTTGAATATTATCCACGCGCGTGAAGGTTGGTATAGAATATTACCTAGCAAGAGAAGAAGGGCGCGAGAGCGTAGCATTTACTAGTTAGTTAGTTACCTTACGTAACAGAAGACTAACATGTAGCAGAGATCTATTGACATTGGAACGAAAGTACGCGAATAGAAAGTACATGCCACTTATCTTCACTCAGCGCAGGAAAGTGCCAGATGATAAAGGATTGTTTTCTCAACGAATAATAGCAAGCTCTTAATGTAGGAAAGTGCGACGGCGAGAAAGAGTAGAAAGGTACAAGAAGCTTGCTTCATGAACATCACGAACTATGACAACAACTTATAACGCACAATATACCCTCTCGCGATTCTAGTGAGGTTATCATTTTACTGGCCGTCAACAAACAGCATCCATTGGTTAACACGCACCTTTAACCTTGCTCATTATGGGGCTTCAACTAGACTTAGCGGCTGCCGAAGACGCAGATATACTCGCAGATATGCATCTGAACGCCTTCGCTCAAACGCCTTTGCAACGTATTCTATTTCCAACGGAAGAAAGCCTTTCAGGCTTACGTGAATGTCTTAAACAGGATGTCCTCCTAACTTTGAAAGAAGGAAACGTTGAGAGAATCAATCTGGTAGTGCGGGACACCGATGACATGAAGAAAATCATTGCAATAGCCAAGTGGGATCTGCCTGAGAAGATCTCACGGGCCGTTTGTCCTCTTGCTCATATATTCCCTCCAAAGGATGCCCGCGGGGACCTTATCAAAGAGTACAGTGCTAAGCAGGAATCTAATAAGATGAAGGTCATGGGTGATGCCCAATGCTATCGTAAGATTATCCCGGTTTTGTTCATACTAGTAATTCCACCACCACTATACTCGTTGTTTGAGTAAGCATCCAGAGGCATCTGTTTATCAAATCTTTCAGATTTCATTTTTGGTCTCAGATTTGATCCACTACTCTTTCTGACAGCGCAAGATAGGTCTCACTTCAGTCATCACTTTGCCTCAATATAGGAGACGCGGAGCTGGAACTTTATTGACTAATTGGGGCCTTTTAAGAGGGGAGAAAGAAAAAATTCCAGTATACTTGGAAAGTCCCGTTTCTACTTTGTCCTTCTTTCAGAATTTGGGCTTCATCCCTGTGAATGAGTTTTCAATGTCCTTACCCCGGAATCGAGCCCCTGCCTATATTCACAAAGAATCATGTATGGTCCGAATATTTCGAGAATGTGACGTTAGAGAAGAAGAAATGGATTACTGGGACTCAAGTCTCGATATTGAAAGTCTAATGATTGATTACGAAGCTGGTATCAGACCTCAACTTGTAGTGCAAGCTATTTATGACCGCATCGAAGCGTATCAAAATATACAGCCATCTTTATGGATTCACCTTCAGCCCATTGAAGATGTTATGGCTTCAGTCAGAGATCTGTACAGGCGTTGGCCAGATAGATCTAATAGGCCACCACTGTGGGGTGTACCTTTCAGTGTCAAGGATAGCTTTGACATTGCTGGGATTCCCACCACGATTGGATGTCAAACACTTGCACACGCTCCTAACTCTTCATCATTAGTCTATCGACGATGTATCGATGCCGGTGCACTTTTTATTGGAAAGACAAACATGGATCAACTAGCTACTGGCATGACAGGTTGCAGATCTCCATTTGGCACGCTGCACTCTGTTCTCAGCCGAGATTACGTTGTTGGTGGATCGAGTAGCGGTAGTGCTATAAGTGTTGCTGAAGGCTTAGTGTCATTTTCTTTGGGCAGTGATACCGCAGGCTCGATTCGAATTCCCGCAATGTTTAACAATATTGTTGGATTCAAACCTACCAAAGGAACTGTTTCAGCTCAAGGGGTTGCGCCAGCTTGTCTCCATCAAGATTGCGTTTCTTTTCTGGGTGTCACTTCGGAAGTCACTGAAAGAGTTTGGAGGGTTTGCCAAGGATTTGATAAAGAAGACTATTTTGCCAAGCCTCCACCATTCCAGATCTCATCACGAGTATATTCCGAAGATACCAGAGATTCTAAGGATGCCTTGCCATCGTTCAAGTTTGCCACACCACCGGACTCTGCGCTTGAAGTTTGTATCCCCATCTTTCAAAAGCAGTTCAAACTTGCAATTGCAATTCTAGAAGAGCTGGGCGGACGGCGAGTGGATATAGACTGGACACCCTTCGCATCCGCCAACGAGCTTCTTTACGGCGGTACGTTCGTTCTGGAGCGACTTACAACACTACCCGATGACTGGTTCGACAAGAACAAAGACACGCTTCACCCAGTCATTCGCTCTGTCTTCGAGAATGCACTTGCACGTAAGAGCACAGCCATTGATGTATTCAAAGATCTGCAAAAGCAGGCAAAGTACAAAAGAATGGTCGAAGACATTCTCACGCTAGATGATGATTCTCACGAATTAACCGTCATGGTAGTTCCCACTGCACCGTTTCACCCCACCATTAAAGAAGTGTCAAAAGACCCCATTTGCATCAATGAAAAGCTTGGCGCCTTTGCTCATTTTGCCAATGTTCTGGACCTAGTAGCTGTAGCGCTTCCTTGCGGGACCTATAGGGTTGAACTGGGTGACACGGAAATCTTACCGTTTGGTATTACGATCCTGGCGGGAACGGGTCTGGATCGACATCTTCTGAATTTGGTCAAGAGATTAGAAGATCCGCTGAGAGATATTGAAGACGACTTAGGATCAAATACCTCGCTGGCAGGGGCCGAGGAATATTCAACGAGAGCTTGTGAGGAAAATGATAATTTGGACAATACGGTGAGCGATATTGAGAAAGACACGACGGCAGAAGCTGAAGTAGATACGAGGAAAGGTGTCGAGAATAATAGCAACTTGGAGGAAGTGTTGAGGAATATCGAGGACGAAATGTTGAAAGCTCATTCAGACAGTGATGAATTAGAGGAAAAGACGAGAGACACCGATGCAGACATGATGAAATCTGCGAAGGAAGATAGTTTGACTTAAGGGATACATCAATGACAACGGAAAAGCATCCGGTGGAGGCTGAAGAGTATCATGGTATATTGCAAGAAATGTCGAAAGGGTTTTGAAGCAGGAGTTCCAACATCGATGAAGCAGCGCTGATTTTGGATTTTGGATCTGGACGCGGACAAGGACAAAAGCCTAAGCCAAATACACATTTTTTTCGGATACGTCATTACAGTCTTGCTCCCTACTGGCCAAGCTGGGCTTATGTAGCGTTGTATTGACAATACTGCAATGGTAGACAGCCTGAAATATTGATTGAGGGGGCTTAAATAATTTGCACCAAGCCGGAATCAAATGGACTGGTGTGGTCGAGATCTATATAAGGTTATTACTGTTTCATCAATTCATTATTAATATTCATATTCCGTCATATTAGATACGAAGTTTGGCTGTCAATTCCATGTCCAAATATCAGTCTCTGCACTCTGCAGTACGTTAGATGAGGCGCCAAAATTGAGAATTCTGATTGAGCATGCAAACATCTTCCATACACAAGTAATTGCGTCCGGAACTTATTCGCCTTGGGTTGAACCTATACAATCCATTAAAGGAAACGATGATATTCTGTTCTGCTCCACTCAAACAATAGGAGTTCTGTGTATTAGCATCCCATATAACTCCAAGATTCAAAGGTACCAATCATTAAACACTAGCGCAGATACCACCCTGAATTCTTGATGCCAATCTTGAGGAGGGAAAGTAGCGGCATGTTTGTCTTGCATGATTGGTATGGTATAGCTTTAGCAGTGCGAGAGCTGGAGATGGGTATTATGACGACAGAACTAGCCGACTGCCTTGCGACACTCATATCATGATCTCATCATTGATTTTGGCAGATCTCTAGTCCGGCAATACTGGTCTTAGAGCCGAGTTCTTAGCTTGCGTGATAGGGCTGACTAGATCATAAATCATAAATCATAAAGATAGACAATGTTTGAATGGAGATTAATGCTTTGAGGTAATGTGACTAGATTTCCTTCCTCTACATTACGAACGCTGTAAAAAATATCGCTACATTGACTCCATTGAAAATAACACATCACTGCTAACGAAATCAATAAATCAATGAACAACAAACATTTCCATATCGATGACCCAAATCTCAGAGCCTTTCAGGTCACCCGCCATCTGATAAGATATCTTTGCTTCTTCCCTCCATCCATACAGGCGCTGTCTCTCAGCTCGTCTCAATCAGCAAGAGCACAATTCCGCGCGCCTTCGTTCACTTGAGCCCGAGTCCTACCAGTGCACTATTGATCCCATCGACAACAGGCTCGAAACCCAAGGGACCCAAAATTGTCCACAAAATTTGTCGTGCATGGAGGGTGGCTGATGATGATACAACCCCCTAGATTTACTAGCGTGTTAGAAATGACTTTCTGGTTATGTATACAGGAACGAGCGACTGTAAGGTTGTAGACTTGCATCATATTTGTCACCATTTTGGATGACTTGGGAGTTCTTGTTCTCTGCCGCAGTATTCTTGGGTGATTCTCAGTATTTGAAAAGTGTGAACATGCTAATCGAGACTTACAGCGATAGGAGTCGCAATAGCGAGTGGGAGAACGATTGCTGCGATGACGAATCGCTGGAAATACATCTTGAGAGGCTGGAATGATTTGGTGATGGCGATTGTGGGCTGTAAGCTAGGAAGTTCTATGTTTGGAGAGACTAAATGAATTGGGAGGGGAAAATGCAGTCAATGGGGGCTCTTTATATATTCTTCTCCCACGATCGTTACAGGATGGACCAGATTGTCATTTTCACCATTCAGCTTCCACGAGGTCGAGCAAAGACGCGTCACCTACAATGTCAAACTCCACGAGGAAAGAGAACGCGATACTACAAGTCTTTGTACATTCAATGGAGAAACAATGGTGTCCAATAATGGGGCTCCGAGGACATTCCACATGGGTTTCTAGATGAAATGATGGTCCCGCCGTTGTGGTATTCAGTGACATTGGAACGATCAACTCGCACCGGCGATCTGAGGATTTGATGAAATGATTTCGAAGATTTCGTGTATCTGTTCAGTTAATTAAACATCGTTGGCAAAACTTGCCAATATACTCATTCCGGGTAATGTGATCGGCCGCCAAGACGATACATCACCTCGTTGGGAGATGTTAACTGGCCAGTTAAACCACCTGAGTGATCACTTTCTAGTGGATGTTGAAGAATACTGTTAGGTCGAATTCAAACATGTCTGGATTTAAGGAGCTAATGTTCGACAAGCTGATGTTGCCAGTCGTCACAATTGAGCAAAATTCGTAAAGACACACTGATGTAGAAAAAAAGAAAAGAAAAAAAAAGACACACCCCGCTGAGATTTAACAAGATGACAGGGATAGGTCATTCCTCGAATAACCGTTTCTCGAGAATTTGAGTTGATGAGAGGAACTTCAACCGCAAAGAAGTATGTATCGGCTTAGAGTATTCGGCCATTCCGCACCGACGTTACACTCTTGTTATCGGCCGGCCGCGCTATTACAAGCCGAGATTAGCAGACCAAGAAAGTTTGCAAGACAAAAAAGGACTGTGAAAATAGTGATTGTACAGGATGACTCCAGATCTCTCGCGTGTAGCGTACCTCCGAATAAGATTGGCGGAGCGAGCTCCGGACGACTTGTCACAACGTCATAAATCAGGGCGAATAATCTGCTAGTACACCCCCAGAAAATATCATTTACTCGAATGACGATGAAATCGATCGAAATTCGCTAGTGAGTGAGAAACTGATAGGGTGAAGGAGGAGCCGGAGGTATCCCCCTAGGCTAATGTCTACCCTACCCTACTCCTCAACCCAATAAACAGAATATGATATACAAATTCCATACGATACGATACGCAATTGCACAATTTGCGCATAATCTCAATGTCGTGTTAGTTGAGTTGTACGCCTTCATTGCTGATGCTGTTGTTGTCGTTCGTTATTACGAATGCTTGATGTAACAGAACAATTCTTGCGATACCAAAAATTAGTGGGGATGAATGGCCTGACGGAGATATCTCCTGTTCATCAAAGCCGTGAGTTGAATTGATGGCATTGTTGTCTGTCTCTTGAGTTAGGTAAGATTTGTATATGGCAACAAGAAGATATGCTTCATGCGGAGCATACCTGATATGTATGTAGGTATGTAGCTATCCGAAGTATCTTCCCATTTTGCTCTATCCCCAGACTGTTTTCCCTTTAATCTGTGGCGAAGATTTGGACTCTGTACTCTGTATACGATCCAGAATATCTTAATTAGCTACCTGTTTACCTCGTATACCTCGCATACCTCGCACGTCTGGTATGACCACCCCACCTGGGCAGAAGTAGTGCTCCTAAAAACAACCTTGGAAAGTTGTTCTGTATAACTAACTGTACAACATTGTGATGTCACCGATGCTCATTTAGTTCTTGCCTTTGTTGTCATAAACCCCATTAAAATGTCTTTATCATCGATGATAAGTCCTCAAAGAAGTCAAAGATGGTAAAGAAAGTATTGGATCAAGAAGAACTAGGTAGGTAAGTATCTAACTTCCCCTCGTTGCCCTTTCGACATTTCCGCTTTATAAGCTTACTAATTACTCATTGCTTATGTAATGAAGCTGTTAGAAGGATCCCTTTTGTTTGTTACCACATTACATAAAAGAGAACCATGTTCTCTCATTGGATTAGATTCAAAAATTGGGGTAAATCTCTCCTACCTTCGGAGGCGGACATCACCACCGGTGATGTTCAACTTGATCAAATCTCCCATGTTATTTGATCGGAGGCATCTCCACAGAATTCAGATCCCTCTTATGCAACCTTGCAATTTTAAATAAATATGATAGACGAATGGTCATCCCGTTTTTGTGATGCAATTTATACATAGTGGTCGTCGCTAAATCCCGAATACCATCACATTTTTTTTTTCTTTTGACAAAGCAAGAACAAAGTTTATCATTGTTTTGGGGAAGAAAAATCACTGTCCCATGTGATTCCATCCTTTGAGTCAATTCTTTCGAGAAAGTAACCCTGAGTACCAGGTACCCGGCGTGTCTAAATGTTCCAACAGGCACCTTTGATAAGAACAGTGGCAGCAATATCGCCAATAGTATCAGCATCAAATATAACGTGGTCATCCAACAACGATTCCATAACAGGCAGCCAAAGAAATTGTTTTACAGGAGTTACATCGCTATGCTCTATCCTCGCTGAGCCGACCAGAAACGAATGCGCCGCAACTCTGAAGGGATACGATAAAACATCTATTAAGAACACATCATATAATCCGTTGCATCCACGGAACCTCTCCACGGCGAAGGAATCAAGTTTCAATGAACCAAGACTCGACATCTAGCTCCACTCTTGGAGCAGCTCCAGTGCGGAAGGACAGAGGACCGATCGCGAGCCAGGCTAGTGTTTTCCTTTCACCAGTTTCCCCATAAATCCTTTCCAAAGAAACCCCCAATGCTGTGATATGTGAAAGCATTGTTTTATAATGTTACTAAAGTGAACTGACGTTTAACTTCTCAAGGCTTGTGATGTTTGTCGACAACGGAAGCAGAGATGTGACGAGAACCGTCCAAAGTGCGGTCTTTGTACACGCTTGAAGATAGACTGCAACTATAGGGAGCCCGTGCCGACAAAGTAAGTGCTACAAGGCATGTTTCGGACGATTTGATACTGCGAACGGGATTTGAAATTTTCTAGTCTTCTCATCTGTAATAGACCTGACTAAGAGCGTCATAGGAAAGATAAAACTATGGTTGAAATCCTGGATCGAGTGAAAAATATAGAGAGTATACTCGAACAATTCCCTCAACTCTCGACGGGCATCGCAGAATTCAAGCCAAGTCAGACGCCACTTACTCATTCATCAATGAACGACCCCCTTAGCTTCAAAACCAGGGGACATACATTCGCAACTTCGTTCTCACACCCAAACGAAATAAATACAGGTCGAATACATACAAACTCTATATATCGACACTATACTGCTTCTCACAAGATTTTGCTATGGCCGGCTATACAGCAACTTCTTCTACAAGTTGCGCCACCAAGCAATGGCAACGGCAAATTTCTGGAAAGGGGGTCAGTATTCATGGTTAGAATGCAAGCCTCAAGACCTCCATTATCCTTAGATATAGATCTACAAGAGAAACCGTTTGTAGGCATGCAATCGTTGGCTAGTAGAGTTGTTGGGGGCTCGCGAACAACATTTCCGGGCTTGTCCCAGGAAGCTATGCTTCAACTGGCAGTGTCTTATTTCGATACGTTCAACTTTCTATACCCTTTCATGGACAGACAAACTTTCCTTTCTGATACATTAGTGAAAGTGGTGTCTGAAGGATTCGATGGAGACATGGAATCCGTTATTGCCTTGCTAATATTCGCGCTTGGAGAAGTAGCGCTTGAAGGATCATGCGGCTCTCCTGTCGACATCTACCAAGCACGGCCTAGTGGCATCAGAGGCGGGTCGGGGCCATCCAAGCCACCAGGACTATCCTTCTTTAATGAAGCGATGAAAAGAATTGGCTGTGTTTTGACAGAATGCAGTCTTGAAAATGTGCAGATGTTTTGCCTTACAGCGTGCGTTTCAATTTCAATTAATATGAGTTTGTCGAACTCGACTAATTTAATACTTGACGTAGATTATATTACCAATCCTGTTACCGCCACCTGGTAATTATTGGAACCAAAAGCTTGAACGAGTGGCAGTTGATGTAATCGTAGGAATTTTGGAGGTCGATGGTTTCTGCTTCATCAGCATGTGATATGCTTATCACGTCGTCAGTACACCAATTCTCCTTCTTCCTTCTCAACACCTTCTGACCGAACTACAGGGATAGTTTTGACTGGAAATCTCCGAAAGGCGACCTTATCAAACGTGCGTATTGGCATTGTGCCACCATGGAGACGTGAGTGCTTTGATACTTCAAATTCCTTTCATTCTATTGAGAGATAATAGGACTTTACACCTCGACATAGATTTGCCACTTACCTCTATGATGAATCTCGAGACGCATATTGAGATGCCACTTTTCCCCATGCTATTTTGTGAAGACGATTTAAAGGGGGACCAGGAATCCGATTGGCAAGCACATAGTTCTTCAGTACTAGCATTACGAAGAATTTGCGTCCAGATGCAGAATGGAATTTCTGAAAGTAAGCATGCGATTCGCAAACCTTTTTCACTGTTTTGGATAAAACTGACTTCTCAATTTAAGTGGCCAAAATGGACGCCAGCTCCTCTTGCTCGGAACGTTACACCTTCCTAACCGCAGCCGGAGTACAGCAACTCGCATCCCAGCTAACTCAATGGCGCGGCCTACTCCCCACTGCACTCCAATGGGCAGAAGATGAACCTGCAAGTTTTCCTTATGTGCAAACGCCTGAACGAGATATCGGGAATATCGATCCCAATTTCACATCTCCAATATCACAACAAAGTCCTCGTCCGACCCTCTTCTCCACTGACATCGACGAGGAACCGGTCAGGTATCCTTATGCATATGACATACAAGTTGCGACACTGAGAACTAGATACTATTATGCCAAATATATGGTTTATCGACCTTTTGTGTATAAAGTATTACATTCTCCGGAATTGGTGACGCCAGAGGATGCCCAAAATGTTGCGGAATGTCTACGAGTATGTTATCTCTACTTTCATCTTTCTTTCTTTCCCTTTTACTGTTACCTTTATCTTGGCTTCGCCCCTATTAACAATACCCACTAGTCCTGTCTCCTGTGGCCCATTCTCCTCTCACCCCCATCCCGTTGTAAACGTCTAATACCCTACCTCTTCACCTGGTCTCAGATATTCCTTAGCATCCTAATCATCGTACATCTCTCGAAAGGCAACATTATGCTGAAGGATATTTGTGATAATCTGTGTGGGGAGCGATATCATTCAGAGATTGATGAAACTGTGAGGCTAATGTTGGATTGGATTCGGGATTTGAAAGATGCTGAGGATCCAATTGCGCTTTGGTGTTGGAATATGCTGAGAGGCATTTATTGGTAGGTCTTTTATTCACACTTCATCAACACTCGTCGATGGTGGGCACGTGTGATGGTGGGGAATAAAATTCGGTAAAGATGTCTCTAAAGTTTGGGTGTGGCTCGGGGATTACGTATGACGACGTAGTGAATGAAAGGGAAAGGAAAGATGCGGCCGCGTGCTTAGGTATTAATGATGTGGCGGAAAAGATCAAGGAAGCCAGGTATGCATAAATGGATGATGAGATGCCACAACGATGTTACGATCATGAAGAAGGTAGAATAAACATCGAAACCCAGTAGTTAGACAAGGATCGCCAATTAAAGACCCAAATTCGGCAAGAATACAAAATGTCTATCGCAGTACATGTCCCAACCCCAATATAGCAGCTCACCAAAGCGTCCAGCGTGTACTGTAACCCGGTAATCACAATTTTGACTCCTTTCTTCGTACGAATGAATCGTCTAGTAAATAATCGGGGTATCTCTTTGCTCCAGCCATTCCTCCCGGGAGCCTCCCTATTTGGACTCGGTTAGTCGAAATAACCTAGCGAGGGTGAATGAAGGGTTGGGGGAATGAAAAATTAGGAAATAATAAACGTACAATTTCCTCCGTCAATAACCAAAACTTCACCATTGACAAAGCTGCCCGCATCGCTGAACAAGTACACAGTTCCGTCTGCAATTTCCTTCACTGTGCCATATCTCCCCAACGGATTTCTTCTTTGCGCATCCCCGCTAGCTTCGCTCTCCTTGTCGCCCAGCCTTGCCATTCCCTCCGTTCCTTCTATAGGTCCTGGAGTAATCACATTACTAGTTATTCCCCGTGGACCGTATTCCAACGCGGCCGTTGCAGAAATAGCGTCGACGCCTGCTTTTGCTGCTGCTGCGTGTCCCTGGAGTGGCATTCCTGTGAAATGGAACGCGGCAGAAATGAAAATTATGCGACCTCCGGTGTTGGGATTAGAAGCTGTGTTTGGATGGTCAGAGGCGGATTTTATGAGGTGTGGGAGAGTAGCTTTGAGGGTGTTGAAGGAGCCGAGAGTGTCGATTTCAAGGACAGTTCGGAAAGCGTTTGAGGAGAGACCTTCGAGGGGTGAAATAAAATTTCCTGCTGCTCCGGCGCTGTTGGAGTGGTCATGTTAGAGCATGCTATTGATACAAGTGAGGGAAATGGAAATGGGTTCAGCAATCATACATAACGAAGTCAATGCCCCCTAATGCCCTCACGCATGTCTCTACCGCACTCTCCAAATTCTTTATGTTTCTCACATCCACACCGCCGATTCCAATGACCTTCGATCCATAACGTGCAGTCGAAATGGATTTGGCCATAGATTCAGTCTTTGATGGATTGCGTCCGATAATACACGCGTTGGCGCCTAGGTGAACCATTGCACGCACTTGAGCGGAACATATCGAACCTGCTCCGCCAGTACAGAAGACAACTTTGTTGTCTAAAGAAAACATGATTAGCGTGCGAAAATAAAGCAAATTATGCTGTCTGTTAGTCCATACCGAAGATACCGTTCCGCCAGACGTCGGAGAGATATTCTGATCGAGGTAGAGCCATGTTCGTTTATATCTTGAGGATCAAAGGGGTGTTTGTAATTTTGAGGCGGAATTGATGATATAGAATAGATACTTATACTTTGTTGTTTCCACGATGAGTTACTAAATACAACAGCTTATTAGGATCAATTGGAAAACCAAATCACTTGGATTACTGAACTAAAGTAAGACATAAACTACCTGACTACAAAATCCGGGGTCTCAAGCCTCGGTCCGGCTATTCATTGATAAGTTCCGGGATCCAAGATATGATTAACCGATGTCCCTACATCTTGCACAACCCCACATCTTGCACGATTTTTTTAACCTCAAAATTTATAAACTATGGCACCTATATCGAATCTCAAACTAGCTATGGAAGGCCGTATAGAGCAAGCTATAGCTCAAAGTAAAGCTGAAGAGAATCCCAATATAACTACTATCGCAAAAATCCATAATATCGATTGCTCTACACTATATCAGCGATATAAAGAACAATCAGCTTCTTGTGCCTCTGCCTATAAAGATACCCATCAATGCTTTAATAAAGAGCAAGAAGAAGATTTAATTAATCAGATCAATAAGCTGACACAAAAATCTATGTCTTCTACAAGCCATATAATTAAAAACTTAGTAGAAGAGATTATAGACCGGCCTGTAGAAAAGAATTGGACAGCCCATTTTGTTAAAAGATATAAAACATATCTTAAAAGTCGGTATCTCCGGTGTATTGATAATTTATGTGTTAAAGCTAATAATATTGAGTATTTCGAACACTTTTATAATCTAGTTGATGCTATTTCGTTTTGTTATTGACTTTTATTACATAAGAAGCTTTTGTTAACCCCTCTTTTTTATTAATTTAGTTGATAAAAACAATCGAAAAATACGCTATATCACTCAAGAACATGTACAATTAGAACGAGAAGGGATTTATGATTAATCTGATTCGTTCTATAAAGAGAATAATGAATATTAGTGCTTATAAGAAAAGTAGGATTACGAAAGCTATACAAAACAAATCTCAAGAGTTTATCAGCCTCCTAACATACATTTCTACTAACGATACGGCTATACCACCTACTCTACTTTATAAAAGGGAATTGGGGGATTTTTAGGATACATGGGTTAATAATGTAGGGAAGGGGGATAAAGCTTATTTCGGAGCTTCAAGCAATAGGTGGTCATCTAATGCTTTTGGCCTTACATAGCTTAAAAACGTCTTTCAACACCATACACACCAAAAAGCAGGCAAAGGATACTGTCTACTCATTATAGATAATCATTCTAATCATATCAATATGGAATTTATATCAAAATGCAACGAATTGAAGATTATATTGCTAATTTTACCACCACATTCTATATATCGACTTTAATCTTTTGATTACGGCTTTTTCCTTTCACTTTTAATAAATTATAGTATAGCATTGAATGATTTATTGCACAAAAGCAGGGGATTATCTAGAATCACTAAAAGGAACTTTTGGGTTATATTTAAAAGAGCTTGGATTCAAATCTGTATAATATATAATGTTAAAAGGAATAGAAGTTACCTGTGCTAAGCACGTGTGGTGATTAGTAATACGGTTACCTAAACAGGCTAGATTAGACGAACCATAGACAGGCAT
>PQXK01000212.1:0-65090 GCA_004786245.1 Botrytis hyacinthi | reverse complement strand
TGGCGGTGGGGGATGAGAAGTGGGGGGAGTGTCCGGTGGCTTTTGTTACGGTTAGGGAGGGGGGTGGAGGAGCAGAGGGCTTGAAAGGTGAAGATGTGGTGAGGTGGGCAAAGGAGGAAAGTAGTATTAGTAGGTTTATGGTGCCGAAGGAAGTGGTTGTGGTAAAGGAATTGCCGAAGACGAGTACGGGGAAGGTGAAGAAGAATGTTTTGAGGGAGTGGGCGAGGGGGAATTGGGAGGAGAAATAGGGGGGTGGATGGGTTATGAGGGGGGAGGAGGGATGGGATTGAATGGAATGGAATGAGAGCTGGATCGAGCTAGAACGCTGTTGTATACTATACTATGAAGTCAATGGAAATAATTCAGTATCGTCGGTTTGATGTGGTGTGTATATGTGTATATGTGATGCGAATATAGAAGAATACGTACCTTCCTACCTCAAAACCTAGATCGTAGGTACTTTCTGGATTTATATATCCCCCCCCCCTGCTAATATAGATACAGAGATATAAACACGAAGGAAGTACTCGGAATTGAGCTTACATGCCGCGAAAACTCATAAAGCTGCCTAGTGGGTATGAACAGAAATTGTATAATGTCTATTCTCCAGCCTTTCCCTCCTTATGCACACACACACACTCTCTCTCTCTCTCTCTTTCTTTCTGCGTTGGGAAGCAAAAACTAAAATCCCAACTTCTATCTTTTGTTTTTTATTCTTTGTGTCAAATCATAAGGTCATAAAATAAAGGCATTAAGTTATAAGGTAATCCAATCATTCAATCTTCCACGCTTGGGAATGGAGACCTGGAGAAGAGAAATAGAAAGCATTGCAAACTCGGAACTCCAACTAGTAACAATATCCATGAATTCTCGAGGTGACTACCTATTAGGAACCCCTTGAATCATCTTGGATTCTCACCGGTATTATGAAAGCCGAGCAGAGCAAATTGGATTAGATGATTGGGGTAGGCTGGGGCTAGGTCAGACTATAGAAAATTATTTTCTTCGTGGATGGGTGGATACACTTCAGACTCGGATTTTGGGAGGAGAGACCATGGGATGGGATTTTGTGGGTGCGATTGGTTGTGGTGAGAGTTTGCATGGCTGGAGGGGTATTGTACTGCTGGAAGATGGATATTTGGTTTGATTTGGACGATTGAGTGTCCTAGAGAGTTTTTGCTCGGTGGAACGTGGAGGGTAGTGGTGGAGAGATATCACGTGTATAGTACACGTGCACGCTTGATATGGAAAGGCGTTGGAGGAAAATGTTAAAATTTCCCGAGTAGCTATAGTCAGGCTTGGATATTACGGGATTCGTTTTTGATAGTTGGTTGATTAATTGATTGTGTTTGCGATGGTGTGATGAATATTGTCTTTCTTTTACATAAGGTTACTGCAGGCCAGAGATACCTAGTTGTATTGTATTCCTGCTTACTTGCCAAGATCTATCCGACCATTTGATTTATGGCGAAATACCTACCCTAGGAGTTTTCGTATCTGCTTTGTTGAACAGCTAATCTAGCTCATGCTTTTCGATATCTCTCTTCTTGGATTGTGTTAAGATATTGAGGGACAATAGGATATCCATGATTCACGCATTCTGTGATCTATGGAGAATCATGAGTGAGAGTTCGTGGCTGGTGAAAAATCAAGGTCTGGGAGGGCTGAGATGATGATTACATGGGCAGTATGATGCATGTGTGCGCAGCAAGGCTGCGCCAAGTCTGGCGGAAAGGAAGGCGATGTTGCTTATGGGACGCGAGTGATTTATTCAGTGTTCTGTTTATCCTGTGGCGTTTTTATGTATGGTTTTTTGCGATCTTGTTTATTTGGGGTTTTGGATGTGTGGAAGTTGCAGAGCTGAGATTCTCATTCCAAATTCAACATGGCAAACCCGTTGACAAATCAAGGCATTCTAGATTTCATGTCGGATCTAGAGCTCGATTGGTTCAAAATCTACGATGATGCCATGAGAGAGGGATTGAAAACCCGTGCTGAATTATTGTTTGGTATTTCCGATGCTTTGGATGAGGCGACGAAATCGAATCCTAACGAAATGGCCATCATTTACCTCGCTATGAAAGAGAGGTTGAAATGTCGTTCTGTGGTGTTGAAAGGAGTTTCAAAGTCGTTAAGAGAGGTAGTGAAGGTCTTGGGTGAGATGTCCAAGGCTTGTGATGATGCGCTAAAGGATATGCCGAAGACGTATTGGGAAGAGGAAGAGGATAGATTGGGGGAAAGGGAGTGTGAAAGAGATTATGAGTTGGAGTTAAAGATGCCGAGGATGCTGGAGAGGTATCATGCTTTGCTTGATCCGAGAAGAGTGCGGATGAGCAAGGGGGCGCTCCCTCCGGGGGAAGTGGTGGGTGCTAGTAAGCCTGCTAAGAACGATTGGAGTTTGACGTGGGATGGGGGACTGGAAGGCAAACCGGATGGAAAAGATGAGAAATGGAGTAGGAAAATGGAGATGTTTGAGATTGAAGCTGCATCTATAGTTTCGACACTTCCAATACCTCCAACGCATTCAATACCTTCGGATGCACCAACACCCCAAACACTTCCGATACTTCCAACACCTGAAATTTCTCCAGTAACTTCAACACGACAAGTACTTTCAACGTCTCCAATACCTCCCACACCTTCTAAAGAACTTGACACAGATCACTCATGGGAGTTTGAGTCTGTGTCAAGGAAATCCATGTTAAAACAGGAGAAAGCTCCTCCTATAAACATTAGCGAAAGGAAAAAACCGCAGGCGGACGATTTGTATTCGGACGACTTATATTCAGACGATGTGAAATGGACAACACCCATAAGTAACCATAAGAGCAGAGCAAACCCACGTAATATGGTTACAGATTCTATGGGAGTGATGATCAGTCCCTCATGCACGAAATATGAGGGAGCGCCCATTCCAAAAAGTCTACCTATGTCAAATCGAGTCATGCAGATGAACTATGCCTTATGCCGGCTCACTGATCTACCCCTCCCGATTTGTATCTCGGACGCTCTTCATCCTTTTCTTCTCTTCTACGATGTGCAAGGACCATGCACTGTTTCAATTGAGAATCTTTTGGGCTTCTATGGTATTCTTATATACCAATTATTGTGGGGTGATAAGTGAGGATACTCCCTTCAAACAAATTACATTCATTAGGGAGACTGACAAACTTTCCCGACTTTTTAGAAAACAGGGTCGAGTTACATTTTCTCAACACCCGCTTATTTCGATATCGATCACCCCTATACATTCAGTAGTTTTATTGACACTCCTAACTTTGATGTTGAGCATACCTCCCCTCTATCCCTGGATAGGAAACCTGCATTCATTTTATTGTTGCAAGTAGTCAAACAACCTCCATCTCTGCGAGTGATTAAAAAGTACCCTGAGGCGGTGCCGGATTGGCACCGTATCGATCACTTATTGTGTCTGGGCTATAGGGAATATCTGTGGGCTATATATTCTCCTGCTGATGCGAACGTGTGCATGAGTTATGCTCTAAAAACTTGGAGTCGAGTGCAACGCCATGACCCTCGGTTGTTCTCACAAGAATTTTTCGAAAGTATGAAATTGTTCAGCAATTTGGGAGAGGTAAAGAGGTTCGATCAATACCGAGGACGTAGGGCAGGTTCTTCTCTTCTCCATGGTTCAGAACGTCAAAGTAAAGAGATCGAGAACCGTAAACTATCGGATATCAATAAGAGCAGAGCATATTCAGAAAAGAACTTCAAGAAGGAAGCCCTTCTCCAGAATTACAGAGCTCGGATTATGTTCGAAGAATTGTATTCCAATCTAACAAATTCACCTTTACATAACCATGTTAAGTTGAACGGAATATATTCTAGCGTACAGAAATTGCTTGGCAAATATGAGATTTCACCAAATGCTACTCGACGTATGGTTTGGACATGTGTAAGGACGACTTCGTGTGAATGCATACTCATGGATTCAGCTTCATGCTAATAACCTACCAGAAATGTGGACATGCTTCCTACGACGACTTTACTGAGCTCCCAGGTCGGGAAGGAGCAGTTGTAGATTTTGCAAAGGAATTGATGCAAGCAGGCTACATAACTCGAGCACAGATAACAAGTCAACCATTAGGGACGAAACTTTGGGTTAGTAGGAGACTCCAAAATGGTATTAATCTCATCTCGAGAAAATTTTCGAAAATTCGGAATGCCCCTCTGCCAACGTTTGTCAAAGCGAGTCTCCAGAGAACCCCGGTCTGTCTGCCTGCCGATGAGTGCCGTTGGCTTCACTTGTGCATGAAGAAAAAACCATACGCAACTCATCTCAAGCCACTTCATGTGTGTAAGGATGAAAATCAAGATCCATTGACCGACAAACCTCTCTTCAAAGCTCTCAAACACGCTTATGATAAAGAAAAGACGTGGAAGGATTGGGCGATTTTGAAGTTGAGGAGAATCGAATTTAGAGGTGTATGAGCTCCCAACCCCGGTTGAATTTCTTTATCAGTATTTTGGGGTTTCAGAATCCGGGGGGGTTTGAACGGAGGCTGAGCTTTGAGAGTATTGGACGAAGTGTTCGTCTAAATCTTGAGCAGCAATAAATTCCTTACCAGCTGGTCAACACCAAACTTCCCGGTTTCGATTGAACGTGTGGAATGACGTTGCTGACTTTACATAGTTCGAAGCCTGTCCAGGCGACTATGTTGATCATATCAAACCTAATGATCTTCCACCAACTACCAATGAGTATGATTTTGCACCGCCACCACCTCCAAAAATGGTTCCTCCTATAGGTCCAGAACACATGTTGCATCTATTCCAAGACTGCCCTTCAATTTCTGATGTCAATTCAAATTTCTACCTCCAACGAATTCCCCGCAGGAAGATCGAACCGATCGCATTTAATGTAAATAGGTTAAGCGAAGATCTAGGCTGGGGATTGCATTTTGTCGAGGGATTGAATACGTCCTTGGCAATTAGCGTTATGTTTATACTCTCCTCGGTCTTGGGTATAGCATTTGCTATTTGTTGGACAGTACTGGAGAAAGATATTCAAGGAGCATTTGGAGTTGCCGCTTATATTACTAGTGTTATGACCCTGGCGGTAATGACCTGGCAATTGTGGGCTTTATGATTTGAATGATGTGATTCAGCAAGTCGTGAAGGACGTTAAACGCCGGTGAGGATCCTGTTTGTTGTTGATCAGACATGGTTCCACTTTGACTTTTACAAGCTCAACCCTGTCGTGGTCCTAGCACGTGCTGGGGTTACATCGTTACCAAGCAGAAAATTCCCATGATCCGTTCGTCGGCTCGCGCTTTTTTATTCTTAAGGATAAACTTGGCAGACATGAGGAAACGGGATATATATGAGGTCTTTTATTTTTAGGCGGTGTAACGTCTCGAGTTTTTACGTAGTGAAGATGGCTGTCGATAGGTATGAGACTTGAGACAGGAGGATCGTGGAACGTGGGAACAATAAGCTTAATCTCGGGAGGCTAAAGTGGCTTGCTTGGCTAGCTTGGCTAATCTAGTTTCACCAATCAGATAAGGAATGGGTATGCATCATCCCACCTACGTGCAAGATATTCTCCAAATATATATCTCGCTAATTCAATTCTAGGCAGAGAGCCAATCAGTGATCAAGCTCTGTGACAGCAGAAAAGTTTATTGTCCGCTACGCTTATCGTTCAATTCCTTTTGAAGAAAGAAGTTGACAGGAGACAGGAGGCTGTAGTATCATATCTCCACTGTTTTAGATGACATCAAGAAAAAACCGACACTAGGTTGGCTCTAGGAAGGAGAAACTTCTTCTGTGCTCGCGTGTTGTATCTTCTTGCTTGTATTCTTCGTGCTTTCTACTGCATTCATGAAGGTTGATTTTCGTCAATCTTGAGGTTTTGGTATCAAAATGATTATTTCCGTTCATGAAAATACCCCAGTAGGTATTTGGATGCCATGCTCCAGCCATGCTCCAGCCATGCTACAGGGATCACTAGACTAGCCCTGCAACCTCCTTTAGAGTACCAGTATTCGTTATAGAATACTACCCGAGTGGGCAGTGTAGTATCAAATCATCCCACCCTACATCAGAAACACATATACGTACCACCAAAGAAAAGCTGCCAAGCCAATTAGGAATAAATTCCTAAGAAATTGAGAAAGTTAAGCTTACATCCTTCTGAATAGGGTTGAAAGGAGACCATCATAACAGATCTCCACTGTTTTCATTGGCATTAAGGAAGAATCCCATTTAACCCATATTTTGTTTCTGGGCAAAGACCTAGCCCTTAGACCCATGAGCCCCATTTCCTTGTTCAACATCTCTCAGAAGATTCAAATCTTTCACGTACCCAACATGGAATCTTTTGATGACTTCGATCCTCAGTGTAACTTAAACTAGGACATCAATTATCACAGTCATCAACATGTATTACTCACGGAATTTTTTCTTGACATTTCTTACTTGCTTCTCGTGGAGTATAGGATATACTGGAGCTGATGATCATGGTGTTGTTTTTCTGTATCCGACGGATAATCTCACCATCAACTATCTCGATACCGTTAATGTAACCTACACATCTCCTTTTCCAGAGCCTCAACTTTGGATCTATTGTCAAAATATCACGGATATTACGGGTCCACTAATCACAGGTAAGATTTCATCGTAGACTATTACAAAAGAACATGATGGAGCAATGAAAACTTACTCGATTGTTCTCTCACAGAAAGCTATACCACAGTGACAGCATTTAATGGCTCTGCGCCAATCAATTGGAGATGGCTAGGTGGTTCACCTTGTTGGTTCGATTTGAAACCAAATGCATCAAATGGATATGGAGCCAATAGTGAACATTTCATTGTCAACCAAAATCAACGTGCATCACCTACAACATTAGGATTACCGTTACCTACGGATTCGTCGACTTCTACGACATCAACATCAACATCGATATCAACCACCACCTCGGATAGCAGTGATGCCACCACGACAGCAACCTCAAATCCTACCACTTCTTCCACCAGTAACTCCGCATCCGCAGCATCCGCCTCCTCGTCACCAACCCAGACCGGGCTTCCCACCGATAGCACTCCAGCAACCGGTCTGTCCGGCGGAGCCAAAGCCGGAATCGGGATCGGTATCGCAATTGTAGCACTCTTGGCATTGGCAGCGGGATTCTTCTTCTGGCGCAAGAAACAGGCGAAAAATGCGCATTATACGGTATACCCTAATTCGGAAGTGGCTATGAATGAGAAGATGGAGGATTCGAGCGATTATTCAAGGAGCGAACCTGTGGCGTATGAAATGTATGCGCCGGAATATCATGTTGAGATGCCGGGGACGCAGCCGGTGAGGGAGCTGGGGGATGGGGAGATTAAGAGTCAGACGACGAGGTTGGCGTGAAGGGAGCAGAGAAGAGAGATTTTCGGGTTCGAGATGTGCGATTAGGGGATATGCATCTTGCTTTTCTCTGGCTAGAGAACATATTGGATGGATGGATGGGATTATGAAATTTTGATGGGAAAACATCGGAGTCGGGGGTTTTTTCTTCAGATTGCTCGAAGTATCTGTCTGGATGTGTCGGATGAATGGGAAGCAGCCATGATATAAGTGATTACAGTCTCTTGGAGTGGTCTGGTAATGATCTTCATGCATAGCTTGCAGATGGGATGGCATTGTAACGTGGGAATTTACTTTTCTTGGGAAGCGGGTATTTGTGTAATATCTTTATATTTTGAGACTGAATGTCTTGGGTACGAAGGATTGGGTGTTGAGTTATTTATGTTTATATTTTATATCAATGTTGATTTCATTTCGATCAAGAAGATACGGAACTCGAGGTCTTTTTAAGTTTTTGGGTTTGATGGAATCCATGTATTGATTTGCTGTCGTATGTTTCGTATGTCGTTATGGTATGATATTTATACATTTCTCTTTTTGTTCGTTCATTTGATGCTTCAATACGTTATACATTTCTTGTTATTTGAATCAGGAACTTGAGATTGACAATGGTCAGTTAATATTGTCGATTGAATAGCGGGGTATTCAATTTCAATTCCGGTTCCAACAGTTGGTTGATTATGCATCCATTTCTTGATTGCGATTAGTATATAACTACCATTGCTAGTGCAAACATAAGTAGTTATCTCGCACCGGGATACCGTTTAACTCCCTGTGAGGTTCTCAAGTGATGGATTTATGATGCAATGTATGCTATGATAGGCATTTGATATATAAATCCCATTGGACTACTCTCAAGCAGTGCTCGCAATGGGTATAATGGGTAGATCAGGTGATAAGTCTAGGCCCGAGGATAGACACTATTCAACAATGTCTCCGCACAACCGCTTGAGTCCATTGATAATAAAGGAGTGGTAAGAATCACATCTGTTGCGTCATCAGAACAAATACGCAAGCTCGCAATGCACAAGAGACGCGTGGCCGAGATAGGAATCTGTGTTAGGTAGTAGCTACGCCGCACGACCCGCAAAAGTAAATATTCTTTTGATGAACCACGATCGAATCAAGCATCTGCCGACACCAACAATAGGAGTGTTGGTCTGTGAATGATGGTGGAACAACGTGGGTCAAAGTATTGAAGTATACCTAGATAGACTCTAATACCTATGTCTTATCTGTAGCTCGACTCATCGTACTTAAACGTTGTTACTGCTAACAAGCCTTTCTCCAAGGCGATCACAATCTGATTGATCTCATCCCTGTAGACGCAAGTATTGTTCCGAGGACAAAGCAATACATACCTGCCTACAGCAGCTTTGAACCTCTGAATTGAAAGACCTATTACAGTAGGAAAAAGTTGATTGTTACGAATCTTAGATCCTTTCGGTCTAGCTACCTACCCAGCCCCGGAGCGGTTGAGCTTCTCCTAATATGGTTAATAAATCTCGCGGGAATCCATTCCATTGGCAAGACTGCAGTAGCATGAAATTGCAAAGATCCTAATCTTTCTTTAGCGATCCGGCAAGCGAACGACAGTCATTCATAACACAGTTCGAGATTGAGAGTTTTAGCATAACGCCCCAGACTGATCGAGTCGGGGAAGTTGTGAAATTGGTTCTCCACACCACCCTCATCAACCTTGTATCTTTTCCATCGCGCAATGAATACTTTCAGGCTCGTTTGAGAAATTTTGGCATTGTAAAGGGGATGAACAACAAGATACAAGTTTGGATTACCAGGTTTCGATGTTATATTGCCGGCTTTTCTTCGGGCTTCCCAACAGTTGGATGGCTCAAATACAAAACATTTTCTCGAACATAATGGTAAGTTCTGCACTTTGTGTTGAGTTTATTTACGAGCCAAGCTTATGATAATAATGGACAATCCAGTTCTCGACGTTGCCCTGCAGGAAGAAGCATTGGCAACAAAATCAGACCAGGCTATCGTCGTACTCTCAGGAAACCCAAACGTTTCAACCACTGAAACCGATGCCCTCGAAATTAATGAGAACATCGTTGATCTCGACGAGAAGGAACCAGAACATCCCCTCAACTGGCCATTGTGGCGGAAATGGTCAATCATTAGCTGTACGGCATTGATGTTCATGTTGGTGTATGTTGATCTCTTCGTTCAACTAGTCTCACCTCAAGCTTGCGCGATTTCCATAATCATCATGCCAGATATCTAACGACTTCTCGTAAAGTAACTTGGGTACCATCACTATTGTTCCCGCAGTGCCAAGAGTATTGGAAGAGTTTCACGTTACAAATGAGCTACACTCAACTTTGCTCGTGTCCATCTGGGAGCTTGGTGAAGTCTTCGGACCTTTCTTAGTGGGACCTTTGTCGGAAATCTACGGTCGAATGCCTGTATATCATGTTGGAAATATCCTATTTATCCTATGTCTTACAGGAGGGGCATTAAGTACCAACATGTCCACGCTTATCGCTTTCCGTTTTCTATGCGGACTGTTCGTTTGCTCTGTGACTTTAGGGCCCAGTATCGTTGGAGATCTCTTCAGGAAAGAAGATTGAGGTACCGCCATGTCAGTAGCTATTGCCTTTCCACTACTCGGGCCATTTGCAGGACCAGTCGTTGGTTCTTATGTTACCGAAGCAAATGGCTGACGATGGGGTATCTGGATCTTTGTGATTGCCGTAGGAGCGGTGACTTGTTTTGGATTCCTCACATTCCGAGAAACATACAAGGTGAAGCTTCTGCAACGAAAAGTAGAGAGACTTCGCAAAAGTACTGGCAACGAAAATTTGCGATCGAAGTATGGAAGTACGGAGAAACATGCAGATTTGAAGGATTCTTTGTTACGGCCAATCAAAATGCTGTTCCTTTCGCCAATTGTGTGTATCATATCTTTCTTCACGGCTCTGGTCTATGGAATCTCTTATGTCATTCTTACCACTCTCACTCCAATATTAGAGGGTAATTACGGACTTGGCTAAGGTGCCGTGGGACTTGCATTCTTGAGAAGAGGCACGGCTTTTCGTTCTTTTATCGGATGTATAAGAATGAGACTAACGGATGTCTGCTGCTGGAAATGTTATAGCTATGCTGCTCTATGCCATGGCTTCCGACCGATACATCAAGTACAAAAAATCAAGAGAAGGACACCTAAAACCCGAGCATCGACTTCCCCTCATGCTTCTGGGTGCCATGTTCTTCCAATCGGTCTTTTTCTCTACGGTTAGTCTGCCGAGAAGCATGTTCGTTGGATCGTTCTCATTATTGGGACTGCAATCGTGGGCTTTAGTTTCATATTGGCAATACTTCCCACAGAGAACTATCTCGTCGATGCACACGAACTACATGCAGCTTCAGCAGTGGCTATGTGCTGTATACTTCGTGCTTTATTTGCTGCCATTCTACCGCTCGTCGGACCACCTTTGTATAGCCGATTGGGACCCGGATGGGGTAACTCGTTGTTAGCTTTTATTTGTATCGCTTTCATACCTGTACTTGTGGCTTTAATGGTTTATGGAGAAAGAATGAGGAAGCATTCTAGATTCCATTAGAGTTCTCTTTACATAAAACCGTGTAAACTTACGTTTCTGTCAAGGGATTTCGGAAAGTCTTTCCGAAAGACATAATCATCCGCGATCTGCCAAAATACTGCTTACGCCAAGTCAAAGTCCGTGAGACTCCTTCTCACTAAAATACGATCTTGACCTCGTGATGTTTTGGCATATTTGAGCAATGATTCCCATGACTTGACCGTCTTTTTATGCGATAGACGACGCCTTTAATAGACGTCTATATCTTCTGATACATCGATTGAGTACAAGAAATTGCGAATTTTTTCTCTCAAATTTCAAGATGTACCAGTCAGGAACTTTCCAGATACTTTTTTCGTTCATTGTGACAAGTTCTATAGCATCGATTATCCCAAACGTCCCAAACATCCCAAACATCCCAAACAGATCCCTATCAACTCGAGAATGCCGAAATATTTCACCAACTTGGATCTCTCAAATATCAAGCGCCGCTCCTAATGCAAGCTACTCAAATGCCATAAGCAGCAACGGTGCGGGTTCATTCTTCGTATACCAGAATTCCAGTAAATCTCCTTATCTCTCTGTTTTCACCCTCACATTCACCGGAGTTCGATTGCTAACGTGATCTGCAGCGACGGCTCTTCTTCAATATACATCCTTTAAAATACCTTCATCCACACAGAACCCCTCTAGCACAAACCAGACCTGCACCCTTGCTGCCACCTTCCCATTCTTCGAATCGCAGTATCTAGGCTGGTCACCTTCCTCGCCAACTCCACCCACACTCGATATCTCTATTATTCCCCCACCCTCCAATTCTCCATTCAATATCCCACCAACCTGGACATCAACCTTCTTTCCTGAAAACTCCGATCTCCCCCAGCACTTTGGTGTACTCACGCCAGTGGTACGTCTCGATACAACGGTCAATTCATTGCCATGTCCTGAGAATGGTGTGCTGAGCTTTGTGTTTCGGTTTGCGGATGGTGTTGTGGGAAATAAGAATGTGTATGAGATATGGCCACAGTATCCAGCGGGTTTATCATCAGGTTTACCGATGACAGGTGTTTATCTAAGTGTGTGCTGATTTTGGATGATGGTCGTCGTGGGATATGGTAAATTCTGTGTGTAGCAAACTCACTCGCGCTCTCAGCTTGATATGAGAACCTTCTGGAAGCATTTATCTGTAACCCAATGTCAATATGCCACGATTATCTCAATAGATTTTTCATCCGCCTCAAATTCTTATTCTGCTATTTGCAATTCTCCTTTTCAGTCGAAGCTTCTACTCCGTGTACATTCGACGATAATAACCAGTCATGCTCAGCAAATTCACATCCTATAAACATTCTTCCATCTTCATATCCTTACAGTCATGATCATTAGTAAACATTTACACGCGTGCCATACCATGATGAGAGGTTCAAAAAGACTCACGCCTAAACACTTGCCATTGGCTCCTCTTCCACCACAATCTGCATATCGCAATTGTCACTAGAAGATTTCAGGAAGAGAATACATGCACCTTGCACGCACACTCAGAGCATCTTCTCCAGGTGGCCTTATGTCGGTATCGCAAACCCAGTATATTGTATGATGTACATAAACAAATCTCACCATAATCGACAATTGGGAGAGAAATCAGCCGTGAGTCCTCCAAAATCAACATAAACCTCTATAGACACGAGTCAAAGCTCCGCTTGAGTGAACGTATGCCATTGCCCTGAAGTCCCCTCGCCATCAGATTAGATGCTAACTAGCGGAATCCAGAATATTCTACAGAGAAGTCGGAAACGAAGTTGATGCCTCGAGTCATTGGATTTTGCTCACCTATGACTTTCATACAGTGACATATGACAGACATATGATTTAGTAGTGCTGGACTAAGCTCACAATACTGTCGAATGAAAAGGACGTTTGTGTTTGCACTTGCAAATCGGAGGTGGGAAACCAATACCCACACGCCATCATATATGCGAGAAGTAGACGCCGGGTTCGAGTTCAGACTAGAAGGTGTGGCGTTGTGGTAATCTAATGAATGTTTTGACGCGAGCTATTGGAAGTATGATTACTATAGTAATGCGCAGGCTTTATCATCGTGGGACCTGAGGGAGTGCTCATTTTGACGATGGCGAGTGATAGAGATACTGTCAATAACTACCTAGGTAGTTAAACAACTGTCATTGCTTTGGCGGGAGGTTTACAAGATATCTTCCCTTCATAAAAATTTTGAATGGTCGCACACTAGCAGCTATTAATGCACTCGGAGTAGTATTTCCCAACTACTTGAGAAGAATAACCTCTTATATTCGCAATCGAAACCTTTGGTACAGTGGTGATATATGGATGCTCGCTTAGGATGTTTTGCTTGCACCATTTTCACAAGCATGCAGCAGTTGTTTCTTTCCCTTGAGCTTCTCTTGATGAGCCTTGAGACCCTCAAAACTCACCAAAAAACTCCCAACCCCGGTGAGCTCCCAAGTGGAAACAATGATTTGTGTACCACCGAAAATCGACAATCCCTGCTGTACATTTGAAATTACATCGAGCCTTGATATGCAATCCCAATTCAGATATAAAGATTGCGGATTCTCACCCTGCCTCGATTTTCAAGGCTACTAGGAAATTCATGCACTTGAATCAGAATTACGCACGGGTCATTTAGTTTTTAAGAGCCACTGTTAAGCCAAGAAAACTGGTAGTTGTGTGTTTGCACAGCCCGAAACATCAGACATGCAACATAAGTCACAAATGTGGGTCTGGGCATGAGGCTGAGGTTATTCCCCAGATGTAGTTTGAAAAGTATGTCATATAGAAATTGAATCCGTACGTAATATGAAGATCATGAATCAGAAGCTAAAGAAATTCATTATCATGGATCGATCATAACCTGCTATGAAAACACACGCACCCGAGTCTCTCCATGCAATCCAGTCTAACGCCTTTCCCCCAATGATAGAGGTATCATAAGTCAGTTTAAAAGAAATCCGTCAATATTGTTGGTAACCTCCTTGGGCAACTTCTTGTGGCGCATATCCCCTTTGCATCGGCATTTGTCCTTGTTGTGCTTGTGGGCGTCTCATTGCTCCTGGTAAGTCGTTGAACCATGGATGGCTTAAAGCATCATGTGCGCTGATTCTCAATTCTGGTCTTAATTGCAACATTCTCTGAAGAAGGTCGATACCAACCGCATCAATTTGAGGTAGAATAACTCGTAGATCCTGAGTTGCATACATCTGAAAGTTTGACTTGTACTCGGTAAATTGAGAGATTCCAGGCCATGTTCGCTCAGAAGGTGTTCCCATGATCCTGAAAATTCGTACCAACTGATCCTCATTGGTGGTTCCAGGAAATAAGGGACGTCCAGTATACATTTCTGCCATAATGCATCCCGCAGACCAAATGTCAATACTGGTATTATAGGTTCGGCTTCCAAGGAGGACATCCGGTGCTCTGTACCATAAAGTAACTACCTCATTGGAGAAAGTATTGACAGGGATACCAAATGCACGCGCAAGACCAAAATCTGCAAGTTTGAGTTGGCCCTTCATATTAATGAGGAGGTTTTGGGGCTTTAGATCTCTGTGAAGGACCCGATTTTGATGGCAGAAATCGATTCCCTTAAGGAGTTGGTGCATGAATGATTTGATCGTAGGAGGTGGTAAAGCTCCTCTGTCTCCTGCAGTGTCCATGTATTTCTTCAAGTCCTTGTCCATATGTTCAAAAACCAACATGAGTTTATTCTCGGTATGTATGACATCGTGTAAGCTGACAATGTTCTCGTGTTTCAACTCTTTCATCAAGGAAATTTCTCTGATCGCAGTCGACGGTGTACCTTCTTCGGAATCGAGGTGGATCTCCTTCAAAGCGACAAGTTCACCAGTCTGTCTGTTTCTACCTTTGAAAACCTTGTATGAGTCAGTATCAAAGAACATCTACAAGTCTGCTGCAAGAAGAGCCCTTGTTAGGATAGTATATCGAGCGCAGATCGTGCTGCGCTACATGGATCTCAAGATTCCCCTCTTGTACTCACAGTAGCGTAGGTGCCCTCTCCTAACTTCTCTAGCTGCTGGAAGGAGCTGGGGTGTTTCCTATTGTCCATCTTGTCTGTAAGGTGCTCGGTATCAAGATCTTGTATGCTGATAGAACTTGGCAGAGAGTGGGGAAGTCGCTGCGCAGTTGGAGAAGGGGGAAATGTGTGAGGAGGCTTGAGTAAAGATCTTTTGCGAACTGTATTTAATAAAATAGACTTTGGAGTACAAGTTTGCTCTAGAATCGACAGCGCGTCTTTCGACCCGTGAGAAGCCGTTTTGATTGATTGTAATAAAATTGGAGATCTTTCCCAGTGGAAAAGAAAACCGGAGCAAAATGATGTAGGGATTAATTCACTCGAGAAACGATCGTCGGGAAATGCTTCCAATTATCGTTCATGTATGGTCCAGTGAGGGTGGTACAATAGGAAGAATGATTGACAAAAGTAACCATATTGAGTTTAGTCTTTTACCACTTTCCAATTTTGGGTATATTACGCCAAATAAGGCGCTTAAACTCAAAATACCAAGCGCTTAATAATAAGGTTGATATAAAATAAGGTTGATGTAAAACTGATGCCTTATCTTATCTCTCATTGGTGCCTCAGCACGTGCCCAAGTGCTTTTGACACTAATGTCGGTATCATTTTAGTACAGATCGGAGTTAGGTAAGATTCACCGCTAATCGGCTCCTGTACTTTTGGCTGGTTAGGCTTTGCCCAGGTGCTTCAATGAATGAATCAGGAATCAGGATCTCTCCTTCCTATATTCAATATCACGCGGCGGGGTACTAGTATTGTTACATGCCTACCCAAGCAACCGTGCTACAACTTACGAGACAACTTCAATTCTTAATAAAGGGATTGTT
The DNA here is from genome assembly GCA_004786245.1 of Botrytis hyacinthi. Taxonomy (NCBI): domain Eukaryota; kingdom Fungi; phylum Ascomycota; class Leotiomycetes; order Helotiales; family Sclerotiniaceae; genus Botrytis; species Botrytis hyacinthi. The sequence continues at coordinate 49,251 of PQXK01000212.1, read as the reverse complement.
CAAATACCTTCACTTTTTGGAGAAACTACCATACAACAGATTCCAAAGCATTTAAAGCATGATAAGAACTTGATCCCCGCTTCTCCACAAACAACTCCTTATCGAACAATCCAAAATGCGCCCTTTACCAGGCGACGATGCTTACAGGGGGAGATCTCGGAGTAGGAGTATTAATGATAACGACATAACACCACTTGCAACAAGAACACAAGCTCCGCAGATGAGCTATTTCCTTACAGACGAGAGAACGTTAGAATCCGGAGAAGCTCAACCAATTCGTGTTCCATTAAAACATCGAGATTCTTTGAAGAATAGTACATACGGTGTGGAGAGTATTGACACTACAATTAGCTCTTTCTCTGAAGGCAGCGGTGATGAGGATGGAAAATATGACAGAGCTAGGGAGAAATTCAAGAAGAATTTGGCGGAAAGGTTACAATCTGTAGGAGATTCGAGATCTTGTTCCCGAAAGGCATCCTACGATCTTAGTGGAACTACTTCTCCAGTCCGCCCCTCAACCACCGAAGCCTCCAGACCTTATACCCCTATTTCTTTATATTCTGCCGCTGGAGAATCTATTATAAGTAGTCCTGGTTCGAGAATATCAGATACTGAATCATTAAATGACGAAATTTCAAGTCAGGCTATTGTATCTGGTGAAGAAGATGAACAGAATGCGCCGGCAATGATGGATAGCTGCTCTGACCCTCAACTAGTTATGCCGAGTATAAAAATGCCTAGCAGACGACCATTTACTGAGAAGGGAAAGAATATGGGGAGGTTGAAGATATTAATCGCTGGAGATTCAGGTAGATAAACCTCACTCCATCACATCTCACTCTTCTGACATTCTTTAGGTGTTGGCAAGACGTCCTTAATCAAAGCAATAGTACAAGTTTGTGAAGATATAGTCCATGTCGATCCTCTATCTACTTCACCGTCCACAGTCTCCGAGAAACGACGACATTCCAAAAATAAAGCTAAATCTGGAGGTGGCAATATGCAAACTACAACTCAAATCACAGAAATATATGCTAGCACTAAGGCATATCCTAGTTGGTGGTCGGAAGTTGACGAAAGTAAGGTCCTACGTCGACGAAAAAGTATGGGTGATTCGGTTCTAGAAAGAAATTTATGCTTCGTTGATACCCCTGGTTATGGAAACAAGACTTCCGTGAGCTTCGTCTTACTCTTATGTCTATACTATCAGCTAATTAGTCTAGTGCCTCGAAGTGATTTCTCCAGTTGTTGATTATATCGAGTCTCAGTTCCAGAAAGTTGATTCCAAAGATGGCATGACCGATTCTGATATGATACATTTGCTTGGTGGGAATGGCGGTTCTCAAGTGGATGTCGTATTCTACATCATCGTAAATCGTAAGTCTTTGAGAACTTACCATCTAGACAAACAATTGACATTTAGCCAGGAATCAAACCTGTTGATATTGAATATCTACGACGCATATCTTCAATGACAAATGTTATACCTCTTATAGCACGATCAGAAGTTTTGTCGCTTGAGGACCTTGCCAGCGTCAAAAGGCATGTATTGAGCGAGCTTCAGGCTGCCAATATACGGCCATTTCTCTTTGGCTTATCCTTTGAAGATGCTCTACAAGCCTCTCAACCAGCTGCGCCTTATGCTATATCCACTATGTTATCAAAAGACCACGAGACCATGGATGCTAGCTTTCTTATGAACCCTGAATACGTCCAACCGTTAGTTCAGTCAGAACTAGCAGCTCTTGTCGATCAGTTGTTTGAGCCAGATAGTATAGCATGGCTCAGAAATTCGGCAGCGAAGAAATTTGTAGCATGGCGGAATAATCAATCGGTGCAGAAGCCACAAAGTTTATATCGACCTCTTGCGCAATCAATGATGTCATCATCTACCTCACAGGTTCTTACTGCGCCTGTTGGTGCTACAACATCTTACGCGTTGGCTCGTATAACAGATCATACTCAACGTGAGGAGAGGCTGGCACAAGTGAGACTTTCGAATTGGGCCATTGATTTACAAAGGAGTCTTCAGAATGAGCGTGCTAGATTCGAAACTTTAGCACGGAGTGAAAGGGCGGTGTGGTTGACAGAGAGACTCGGGGAATGTGTACAGGATGGCACACTTGTACCAATCTCTCAAGCGCGCCAACCTCAATGGAACTCTGATACTGGAGCTTTAGTCAAGCGGGGAAAATATTCTCGAACATCTTCCAACTCAATCTTGAATACAAATGACCCCCTTGGGATTTTAGAATTCAACGAAGACATGAAACGACGAGGTATCATCGCACTACAAGTGGTGAGTAGCTTTGGGATCATTGGTGGTTTGGCATTTTGGATCAACCGCAATTGGCAACCCAGTGGTGCCAGCATATGGGGATTAGATTGGACTGGGATCCAAAAATTTGTGGACTGGAGATGAAATTCACGATTGAGATGCATTTAGCGATTTGGTTGTACTTGGTGCAAGGTGGTTAAGATAGTTTATTCAATTTGTGGGGTGGGCTCACGGGCATTCCCGGTGTTTCTTGATGCATTTTTTCGCAGTGGGATTTATTGGCGTGATGATACGATATTACATGACGGGGTAGGAATCTGGATGGAGAATATGTGTATGGCATTGTTAGTATTTGTAGCCTGCTGATGCAAATGCGAAATCCGTGGCCTTGAAGCTGAAGCGCGAGCAAAAGAGATACCAGTTAAATAGCATATCAAATTCTAATAGTCCTTCTTTTCAATCAATCCAGTAAAACATGATTGGTCTTCCCTACAGCTTTTTATGGCTTTGAATTTGGGGGTGAGTTTACCTATTGATTTAGGTACGTCCCTTGAGTCATTGGCTCGTATTGGCTCAATCATCCACAAGTTTCCCGAGGCATAAGGGCCCTGAAACTACATGTACAGGCGCACACCCTCAATCTGAGATGTTCTGCATTTTCCATTACATCACACTGACATATTTCAAAGTTAAAAAAGTCGGAATGAGAGAATCGATCTGCACAACCGACGATGGACATCTAAATCTTCATCGCAGAATTCTAATGATTATCGAATTAAAGGCAAGGATGTATCCATCGCTTCTAAGCCGTGTTTTACTTTACAATGATAGCAGTATGTCAGGTTCTAGAATAGCGGTGTTGGGCCGCTCAGCATCTAGACTTTTACCGACCGACCGATCGTATTACCGCAATTCCATTCTCGAGAAAATGTACAACATTCAAAATCCTGAGATTTCTCCGAGCTTATTCTACAACCGAATTCTGAAGGGGTTAAAAAGACGCGCAAGCACCAATTTCACCGATTGATAATTAAGCAATTCTCCGATCCTCCCGCAAAGCTTAGTATCATTCCGAGGTTTCCACTGGCGTTTGTTTCTTCCTTCAGTAGGCTATGCCAAGTATTTTGTCACAATTAGATTATATCTTTCGTACTGTTTTCCTGGACAAGAGAAGAGGTGGTATTTCTGAAGATTCAGGGCTGTCAGATTCTCATGCACGTGGTTGGGGGTTGTTTCGAGTTTTGGGTGGAAGGATTTCCTGTTTTTAATTACACTTTCTTATCGAGCTTATTGCCCCTGAGATTATGCAGTATTTTTGAAATTCTGGATGGATAGCTTCGTTTGATATTGGGACCTTCTAGGAATGGTATCTTACGCTTGTTTATACAATTAGCCTTTTGAAGGGTCTAGTTTCATATTTCCTGGGGAATCGTTGGACATGAAATCGAGTGCCTGTTCTTGAAAGAAATGGATTCTTTTTATATACTCTAGTCATTCCTCCGATCCTACCTTCTTACATTTTCTTGATTTCGTCTATCAAATGATTGTACCTGACCAGCTGGCGGGAAGCAACGAGAAGCTTCCCCAGAAAATAATATGTCATGATACTGGTGGCGCAAAGGAAGAAGGATTATGAGGTTGCGCAGTGATAAGATGAGTATGAATGGCTTGCTACAATTGAAGGGCAAGTCTGGACTCATTTTTAATGTGCCAAGTATATATATACATGCCAAGATCATGTTGTTATAGCATATCTCTGCTTCATCAATTCAGACATTGTATTCAAAATCGCGTTCTACTTTTTGCGTTTTTCATCATCACACTCGTTACAATTCAATTTTTTGATTCCAATATCGGCCGGTCCTTACTTTGAATTCTCCAAAAACATTTCTGTATCATTGCAAGAAAACAAGTTAACTTCCTAAACCCAAAATTACGCAAATTGACATCTATCATTCATCATGCAATTCTCCAGGATCTCCGGCGCAACTGCCGCTCTCCTCATCTCCATGATCTCAGCTTCTCCCATCGCTCTTACCTCCGATGTCGCTCAGCACAGTGGATCCCACGTTAAACCTACCGGCTCCGTTGAACACTCCTTCAAGATTCAGCCTACTGGTTCCTTCACTGCTGAGAAGCCCATCCCCACCGGTACAGAAGAGGAGGAATCTAAATTCACCATCCACCCATCTGGTGGCAAGACCGAAGTCCACCACTTCCGACCATCTGGTGTCAAGTCTCATGATGGTTCCAAGCCAACTGGACTTGCATCCAAGGCCCACGAAAGCAGCCACGCTGAACCAGCTGGTCATTTTTCTAAAAGGGCTCTTGAAACTGATATTGTCGAGGGTACTACTGTGAGCAAATCTCGTAAGGCAAAGCCCACAGGAAGTGCAGTTCACGAACACGAAATCAGCCATGCAAAGCCCACTGGTAGTGGAAAGAAAGAACATGTCCACCCCTCTGTAACCTCTGTCTTCAATAACGAAAACCCACATGAAAGTGGACATGCAAAAGTATCTGGAAAGGGTAGAAAGGAACATAAGAGTGGAGATGCTAAACCCACTGGAGCTAAAGAGCATAAGCCCCATGAAAGCGGGCATGCTAAGGCATCTGGAAAGAACGAAAAGGAACATGGGTCCACTCATGCTAAGCCTACTGGTACCAAAGAGGCTTCTACTCATGAGTCCGGTAAATCCAAGCCTTCTGGTGCCAAAGAACACTCCCAGGTTCACGAATCGAGCTATGCTAGGACTACTGAACATAAAGAGCCAGCTCGTGCTGTTGAGAGCGGACACGTTAAGCCAATTGGTACTCACGAGAGTGGACAAACAAAGCCAACTGGCAAGGGAAACAAGGAGCATAAATCCAAACACGTCAAACCTACCGGTACCAAAAAATACTCTCAAGCCCACGAATCCGGTCATGCCAAACCTTCCAATCAGAAGGAATCAGCTTGGGCTGTTGTGAGTGGCCATGCTAAACCCACTGGTGTTCATGTGCAAAAACCTGAATTCACGGGTAGGGTTGAGATTGATAGCAAGACTTTTGAATTCAAGACCGAGACGATAACCTTTGGAAGTAAGACGTTTATCGTTACTGGGGTTTTGCCTGAGGAGACCGGAAAGGTTAATATTCTTTAGAAATCTAAGGATTAGGCTGTTTTGATCGGAGAGACTGATGTTGGAGGTGTTTGTATGTGAGTTTAGTGATTTGGAGATGTTGTTTGGATTCTTTTTCTGTACTTTTGCAGAGATACCTTTTGGTGAGGGCGTGGAGGGTATATTCTTCAGCGTCTGGGATGGCTGGTTTGCATTCTTTTGTTTGAAGGAAGATTTTTGTAGGATAGATAGGAATAAAATTATGTATACGGAGATTTTATGATATTGAATATCCAAATTTGTGACTCTTAAGATGGGAGTGTATTGAATACTCGAATATTGAATGTTGATTAGGAAACAAAACGCGCATTGAACATATGATATCGCTGAGATATCATCAATTCACGTTTTTGAGATCCTAGTAGTTTTGTCCTGTTCATGATCGTATGATTTTGAATAGAATATGGCGTGCTGTCGAGGTATTAGTCCTAAAATTTGGTTTCTTTGCTCAAGATTTCAGCTCGGGAGAAATTAAATAGGATGCATGTAAAGCTTTAGAATGATACATCTCCGACCCCGAATGGAACTGTTCTTACGTTGAGAGATCGGAGTCGGATGTAGTTCCGATGTTTAATGGAAGCTTCTGAATTTAAACCTGAAACATTAGCAAATAATCATCCGAGGCGTATATTTAAAATTCAATAAATATGCAAAAGAACCTAATGAAACGCTGTGATTGGTGAACTTCCCGTGAAGATCACGAGATCGATGACCATGGGATAAGCAGCACCTTCATCAATAGAATCCTTCAAACCCTGGCCGAATGACTCATTTCTCTCCCAGAATTCCCGACTCGTTTTCCCACCCTCGAGCCAACCCACTCTTTGCTCGGGGAAACAAATTGAGCTGGCCGTGAAGCGAATATCAAAATAGGGGTTGTGCAGCTTTGACCAGATCGCGAACAGTACGTAAAACCGTCAGTTACAATGATCTATATTTGGCGTGGGGGTTGATGAGGGGTTTGGATATAAGAAGTCCGAAGTCGACCACAGTGGAAAGACAAACACAAAACCATAACGAGAATAAAATAGCATATACTTGTCGATACTAAAATCCCACCTAACACTACCAAGATGAATCCAGTCAATGTCAAGCCTTACGAGCTTCCAGCTGATGCAACCTGGTTGAGTGCGCTACTCCCCAACTGTCATTACGAATTTAAGAAACCAAATGACTAATGTTTATCGTGAAAAGTTACCGGCTGCTCATCTGGAATCGGCCGCGCCATCTCGGAATTAGTTGCCAGTAAACCCAATCAGCGTCTGATTGCCACAGCTCGCAATCCATCCGACCTCGCTTACCTTCCCGACTCCAATCCTAATATTCTTAAACTCGCTCTCGACATAACCTCTACTGTGTCAGTGAATGAAGCATTTGCTGCTGCTTCTAAGCATTTCGGCGACTCTTTCCATCTTGACATTGTTATCAATAATGCTGGTTACTCCCTTTCTGGAGATACCGAATCGGCGACTGAGGAGGAAGCGCATTTAGAAGTCGAAACATTATTTTTTGGTACAGCCAGAGTCACAATGAAAGCCGTTGAAGTTATGCGCCAGCATAAAGAACATCGTGGGGGAGTCATTTACCAGATTTCCTCCCTAGCAGGATTGTGTTCATTTCCTGGTAATGCTTATTACCACGCTGGTAAATATGCAGTGGAGGGTTGGACTGAATCTGTTGCGCGGGAGATGCATCCTGATTGGAACAGTATGTTGATAATCACTTTCGTATCTCACTTCATTATCTCTTCCCACATAACTAACTAGACCTCTTTCAACCAGTTAATTTTTGTATAATCGAGCCATCTGGTGTGAAAACCAACTTTGAAGGCCACAGCAAAGCCCACACTGCACCTCATCCTGCCTATTCTGCTCCCGATATGCCTGCTCGTATACTAGAGAAATGGGTAAACATGGGTATCAAGAGCGGTGTTGGTATGCTCGACCCCAATGGTATAGCAGAAACTATCTATAAGATAGCTAGCCGTGGAGAGAAAGTACCACTTCGACTTCCTTTGGGTCCAACGGCGTGGAAGTTGATTAGACAGAAATATGAGGGGTTTTTGGGAGAGCTGGATGCGGTTAAGGATATCAGTTTTATGGAGAAAGATACTTGACTTCAGGCGGTGAAATTTTCGGACGTGTGGGAAAGATTTCTCATGGGAATGTCGTACGATGGGATAGCTAGAGTGGAAGGTGTGTTAACTGAAAGAGATTCAACATCTTTTCACTGCCGAGGCGTTTTCGTAAAAACATTGATCCGGTCCGAACTTTTTTTTGACATTTCATCAACTTCACAAGTTAGGATGTTCAATCAAATTACATTATACAACGCTATAATTATTACTATCATCGCTGAATGGGCTGATATATACTATCCTCAATCCATCGCCTCACAAACCGACCCACACATAACCTGTTTACTTCTCTGTTTGGTTTGCTGCATCCAAACTGCTCATCTTCATTTTTGTGCTGCTAGGAAGTTTCCCCAAGGCTTTCGAAATATGATCTTTGAGGCTCTGCTTTCCTCCTTTGTGATGAAGTCTCTTCAAAAATCCTTTCGATCTCCTCATTCTTATCTCTCGCTGCATGTTTACTTCAACTAATCGCCTGACTAAATCAGATGCCGAAAGTTCCTCCTGATTTCCAGACAGATCTTCATCTGACCATCGAGTAATGGAAGGTGCTAGAGGGGTCCAGCTCTGGTCAATCAGCTCAAGTCTACTCTCCAAGTTGTAATCGGGTTGAAGCTTATTGTCTTTTCCTTCATCCTTATTGAAGCTGCACTCAGCCATACTACCTTCGAGTTCATTATCTAAGTTGTAAATTTCCTCTTCATCTTCCTCTTGTATAATCGGCAGGTCAGGGCTTCGTGATCGTACATGACCTTGTCGAAACCGACCGAATTCGATCTCGACTTGGGAACCTGTGCAATAATCGTCGTCTGTATCATCTGAAAAGTTGTCGTGGCTCAGATCGAATGCAGGTGATTGAAGGAAAGTGCCAGAATTGACGGTAGTACACGATTTATTTCCTTGTTTATATAATGATGGTACATGAAGTAGATCATCATAGACAGCATTGAGCGAGCTCTTACATCGAGTCGATCGGACATATTCGTGTGATGTGAGAGGTTCAGTGGAGGGCGACACTCCGGCATCCGATGGTGAAGTGCTTGTACCATGGAGAGGTCCTGCAGATGCTATCCTCTCGATGACCGCGTGTCTTCGCTTGATGATTTCCATTTTATCGATAGATACGAGCCGTAATATGCACGATGAATTGGCTATGAGTGATCTTCTTGAAGATCGTTTTGTAGAATATCGGAATGCAGATTTTGGTTTATATCAATACTGTATTTTATGTGCTTCGAATAGATGCAAAAAGTCTTGGTTATAAGGGGCTTTGAGGATTTTGATCAAAAGAAAACTGTCATGATGGGCGTCCCTCAACTGTATCCTGAATCTGTTCGTTCCTTCTCTGTGTTAACAAATGGTTGCTCTTGCGAGAAATCCTTATAGTGCATAGCAACAGCAAGCAGTTAATATAACAAGGTAAGTCTACACCCATAATCTATTCTAAATTAACAGTATTTCAGGGAAATTATCTTGGATGCGAGATTTTTATTACTTATCAGAATCATTATTCAATTTTTATTTATTTACATTGCACGATCAATTATTAATATGAGCGGCCGCATTTACATGGAGGGGCTGGAGGCAATGGGCCATAAAGCACACTCAGATGGTATAGGATATAGTGCGATTTATAGTTGGTATGGCCAAATCATGGATCGTCTCCAAAGTGATGGTTCCAGTATGTCTGAAGAGTTTCGATCACTGACGGCCAAAGTCGAGACATGGAAATATTTCTGTTAGTGGGCTACTTCTGGAGAAATTCGTGTTGCACACTGATCTTGCTACAGGGCCTGATGAACCTTTCATCGCGGGTATATCATTAAAAGGCACCTCAATACGATCCTTTGAGTCCAAAGATCAAAATCAAACCGAAAAGTCTGTTAAAAACTCAACTTCCTCTTCGTCAGAACAGCATTCGTCGCAGGGCACTCTCACTATATTTTCACCAACTGCAGGGTCGTCAAAGCAGCCCATCATACCGGATCCAAGTCAATCACCAATTAAGTCACAGCAAGGATCCCATGGCAATAGACAACGGGATCACAAGAGGTATCTCAACGAGATTTGCGCAAACTGTAACATGAGAGGTCACATCTTGAGCTACTGTGTGGCTCCTGTGGACGATTTTGGGTTCATCTCAGGTTGTCCGGTGTGCAACACGAAGGCGCATTTATTTGATGATTGTCCTAAATCAACGTTTACTATGGCTTGGATTCATCTAGTTTTGGTACAAACCTCTGATATCTGAAGGCCTTTGGCATTCACGGCTAATTTTATGCGACTAGAGAAGAACTAATTGTCCTCCGATTCGTTGGTCTAAGGATATTCGTAACATACCACAATTCAAGTCGAGGACACAGCACCCTTGGACATACAACTTTTCGTTGAAGCAAGCAGGCAGATTTGAGATATCATACAATGACTTTGGGAGACCGAAGGGATTATATCCAGACCCAGCATGGAAAACACCAGATAGAGTTCTTTCTCAAGCATACCCCCGCACGATGGATATAATCTTACCAATGCTATGGCATTTTCACTCGAGATTGAATCGAAAGTCGGCCGAACTAGGCCACAAGTTTGAAGTATTCCTAAAGTCTATAAGCGAAACAGCAAGTGATAACGAAATGATTACTTGTGAGATTGTTCGTCTGGCAGAAGCTCTTGAAGATATTGCAGAGTTCGAGTTGAAAGAAGCTAGAGGAGAGTCGTTGTCCATCCAGATGAGCAGTGATATCACGACAAAAAAGGCCAAGGAACTTGAATTTGAAGCAAAGTTGAATGCTTACCATGTACCAGAAAATTATCGCCCAATAAATCACGACTCATCTCCAGACAATGAAAGGGCCGTTCCTTCAAGCGAAGAAAAGGGAAAAGGCAAGGCAATGAATATTCACAGTCCCTTATTCTCCCACAGGTATACAGAAGAAGAGCAGAGTATGTACCAGAACTATGGAAAGAGGTATGCACCTGATAATCCCTTCAATGAAGGTACTTCTTCAAATGGTCCAAGCGAAAACACGCGTCCGCCTGAGAATTTGATTGCTAGAAAAGAATTCGGAAGCAATCACACTCCCGCTGTCGAGAATTACAGACGACAAGATTTATCATCTCCAGAAAAAGTTCCAGATTGTATTCCTGACGCAACAGCTACTCAGTCAAGCGGTCAAAGTGAACAAGGAAAAAATCGACTGTCAAAATTTGCAGAATTCAAGTACGGACAATCTAAGGAACAGAAACAGTTGGAGAGGAGAATTTCCAACCTAAGGAGAGACCTCAAAGAGATCAATAGCTTTGAGAAGAGGGTGGAGATGTTGACGACCAACCAGTGCAGTCAACTTAAGATGAAAGAACTCAAGGAGAGGGAGTTGAGAGTATTGTTAGAAATCCGTAGTCGATACGTAATATATCCTGAACCAACTACTGGCTCGAAGATCAATACGAGTGAAAGGCATCAATCTTCCGGAGCGCCAGAAAAACAAGCACCTAACCTGGAATTTACGGAAGATCGTCACAACAGCAGTAGCGGAGGCAGTAGTAACAGTAATGATAAATCTTCAACAAGCGAAGAATTGCCACCGGAAGGCTTCAAGGTCAAGAATCTTAAGTCCAAAAATATTGGTCGGAGTCCAGCGATGTCTACCTCATCAGTACCAAGATATTTACAACACTTTCCTTTCGCAAGCATTAGAAAGTCACCTCTGAGCTACGTTCAAACCGCACCAAGTGTAGGAGCCCAAGATTCAAACGGTAACAACGATTCCACGAGCCCTGAGAAGTCACCATCTTCTCTCGTTGTAGAGCAAGACCCATCTCCGGCATTGAACAGAAGACAAAAAGCTAAGGGTGTTTCGAATAGGAGATTGAACCGATCATCGAGTGATGCACGAAAAATTGCCCCCGCTGCTAAGAAAATGACGATTATTGCCAGGCCACGGTCGCTGAGACTGCCAAAATCCGTGACTGAAAGTCAAGATACACTCCCGGCTTTGAATGAAACACGAATTGAGAGTCTCACAAGCGGACATTCGAAGCTACCCACGAGTCCCACACAAGTAGCTGCATCCAGTTCCGAAAACATCAACAAAGAAACAATAACCTATGAGTCTAAAGGATTAAATCACTTGCAACTCTATGATGAGGTCAAGAATCAAACAGGGCTTATCTCCGGGCCCATAGAGTCAAGGAACTTACCAACGCCCGGTGCCAATAGCCAAAATCTGCCTTCAGCATCAAATGAAACACAAGCTAATCGTGTTGCAAACACAAATATGGAGCTAGCTTCAAGAGACGCTCAGAAGATTTCCAAAGTTGACGATATCCATCAAGATACTATCAAGTTGAACGAAAATTACCCCCAGCAGAGCTCTCGACCATATATACCTCCTTTCAAAGCAAAGCAGATGTTAGCTTCAAAAGAGAAAGCGACTTCGACATTGCCACAAGCAAATAGTAAAGCACCCTCACCGACTTATAAGCCACCACATAAAAGAGAAAAGCAATCAACACCGGACAATGAACATCAATCATCGTTGCTGGAAGAAGATACTGCAAATCACGGCAAATCACCCGCACCTGTCAATATACCACCACAGATGAGAATCACGCAACCTAATCCAAAGGACGAATCGCCGCCTCAAATAACGCAGTCTCCAATGCAGATTATAGAGCCGGAACAACCGTCGTCAACGAATAGTTCAATCTCGCAAAATCAACAACTATTGGACCCACAATCAGCATATGCGAAAGAATCAAATAAACGGTCTTACTCGACTCTACCAGATCAATCTTATTCAGAAGCAGATGATGACAGTTCCAGCTCTATACCTCAATCTCCAACAAGCCCTAAATCTTCTAGTTTACAACAGAAATCACCCAGAACTATGAGGCGGAGTGTGAAACGGCATGTATTATCACCTGATGCACATCTACCAGAACCAGAAAACCCTTTCATGACACCACGTTTGAAGGAGACTGTTTCTCAAACTAGTAATTCATCGCCGGAGCTTCTAGATCCTGATTTCTTTGCTGATTGTCTTGATTGTGAATGGCCCAATGATAAAATCGATTTACCAGCCCCACTGCCAAATCCAGATGTCTTCTCATTGGATGATGGAAATTGCAATACTGAGGAATCACTAAAGTCACAAATCCCACTAAAAGATCCAGATATTTTCTTATTGGATGAAGAAGATGGTGACTTTAAAGAATCACCAAGGTCACTAGTTCCGCTACAAGATCCGGATATCTTCTCCTTAAATGATGAAGATTTCAATCCTAAGGAACTAGAAAGGTCACCAATCTCACTGCAAGACCCAGATATCTTCTCGTTGAATGATGAAGATTATGATACTAAGGAATCACCAAGGTCACTAATCCCATTACAAGATCCAGATGTCTTCTTATTGGATGAAGAAGATGGTAACTTTAAAGAATCGCTAAGGCCATCAATCCCAACAATTCTACATTCCCGTCCTGACAGGCACAGCAATGATGCAAGCAGTACAATATCTGGTGGGAATTCAGAAACCCAAGCAGTAGACAGAGCGGTGTCAGACGACATGTCAAAAAATGTATGTTTTACGTGCGACAAAGTAGGACACTACATAATTGATTGCCCCTTGAGCTGGAGACTTGACCTATTGGTTCTTGACAATTTTCCCTATTCGAGCTCACGATACCGTGCCGACTTAGGAAACTATATGCAGCCTGAAGTTGATAAGCCAGATCTCGATCCCGGTGCCAATAGTCCTACCCAGACTTGGTCCAGGAACAGTTATCCGGCTCATACATCACTTCCTGGCAATTCTCCTCGTCCGGACCAACCGCATATTGCAGATGCAAATAACCAGGTACAGGCTAAACCTAGGTCTGATGTCGACCCACCCACTGATTGGTTCTACCCGAATCAATTGACAAAAGGCGATTATGTATGCAAGTGGTTACCTGAAAATTGGATCGAAACATCGGAGAAAGTCTCAAGTTTTTTCCCTGCGGATTGGGCACGAGAAGTGAGCAAGCTAATTGAGACTCGCTTTTGGCAAGACCAGAAAACCATGAGGAATGCAGGCTTTAATTTCAGTGCTGGGAATTATTTAGATGATGAAGGATCGGGAGAGGAAGAATCAGAGGACGAAGAATTAACCGTGATACTTTCCCGGCAAACGAAGAGCTCGGACTGCAGCCCTCTGAGGGAAACTAAGAAGGAAAACAAAAAGAGACCCCCGGTTCCAACCAAAGCAACTGCCGACCAAACAGAACATGATTATAACATGGAAGAGAGAGTAAGAAATATGCTGACAAGAGAATCTCCAAGGAATCCTCACGCATTCAGAATTATGAACGGTACCGAAAATTTCTACCCGGTTCCTGGCGAGTGGCTCTGTCTATCAGGAGGGTGCCGAGAATACAATATCCCCGAGTCTGTCATCTGCAAGAAATGTTCCCGTCCGCGTGGAACAAGGGGAGTAGATGGACGAATCGAGATTTTCCAACCCGGGGATTGGGTATGTCCATTTAGAGATTGTGCGCTACACAACTACGCCAAGCATGTGATCTGCAAAGGATGCGGCAGTCGCTCAAAAGCACCAGCAGCAATGCCCATTCTGTGGAAATGTAGCTCATTCAATTGCGGCGAGACAAACGATAACGGCGTGGTCCGTTGTCGCAAATGCGGGAGTCCGCGTATTCTCTTTCATAACCCGCTGCCGCGAGCAACAGTCAATGCTTTCCATGCCGGTGATTGGTATTGCGGTGCATGGGGCTGCGTAGCACATAATTCTTCCCGCGATATCAGCTGTTGGAAATGTGGCGGGACGGATACCACGCTCGTGGCTCCGGGTCAAGTGGTTCAAACCACACCTGCGAGAGGTTATCTTGCTCCTCCAGGTTGGAATTGTATGATAATGGGGTGTGGCGTCTATAATACGCCCAATATTTTCAACTGTTGGCAATGTGGCAATCCTCGTGCTGATTTTTTTCGAGGCCCGTCGGTTTTTTGAATCGATGCGTGGTTCTTGGTACTATTGTAGCGAGAGCAGGACGATGTGGAATGGAGAGTAGTGTGGTGCACGGGCGTATCTTGGATAGGGGGGGTACGGAAGAAAGCGAAGAGATCCGGATTGTCTGGCTTGGCATTTGTGATGAATGAAAGCTTATACCATGGAAGCTACGTCATCCTGGGATTAGAATTACACGCTATTCTCAAACCAACCACTACTCAATTCCCACAAATCAACTATCTTTAAAGCCACGCCTCATCTTCGCCTCACCTCACCTCACCTCGCCTCAAACATCTCAATCTCAATCCCAAATCCCAATCTTCAACACCCCCATACAATCCCCCCTCCAAGCGAAATCAAACCAAACCAACCAACCCCCTATTCAAAATTCAAAACTCAAAATTCAAACTTCAGGATCCAACATCCAAGATTCAGGATACACAAACATAGCGAAACACTTCTCACTTCTCACTTCTCGCCTCCCACGTCCTCACTCATCTCTTGAATACAGAGTAGGGACACAGGAATAAGAAATCAAGAATCAACTTTCTGTACTTGATTCAGAGAAGCACGGCGTAGCGCAGCGTAGTATTAGTGTAGCGTTATCGTGGTCCAGCGTAGCGTAATGTATATAATAATAATACGACTCGAGTAATCACCCTTTGATCATTTCATCATCTCGCTTATTTTTCTCTGGCTTCTCAATCCATCTTGAAGTTTCAATATTCGTTTATCTAATCATTCACTCACTCACTCATTCAGAACTCACTCATGCAAACATCATCTCATCTCATCTCGTCTCATATTTCATAAATGTTATTGTTCATTCTTCCCGTTACACACCTCAGTTTAGCAATCCTATCTACCATGCATTCACTTCCGTTCTCTCTACTGACTCCACAAGCTCATTAGCAAGCGCGTTTCCACTACCTAGCCAAAGGTTACTCAGTATTCACCAGCCACGTATAGATTTTCTGTCTACACACCGGAGTATCCAGCCATCCGTTCTCAATCCATTTCGTGCCAATCCATTCATCCACCCATCGTCACAATGAGCCCTGCCCAACATACGAGGGTATAGCCCATCAACACATATTTTTTTCCCGTTACCGACCCCCATCCATCCATCAATCCTTAATCATCAGAACATGCTATGCATTATAACTCAAAGAAAAGATGTGAAATTGAAGAATAGGTGGTATGGCAAAAGAGAGCAAATTGAAAGTGCGTATGGGAAATCAAATTCTTGCAATGCCAGATAATCGAGACAGACAAAAGAGTACATCATAAATTGCGTAAATTCTGTGGTCCATGAAAAAAAAAAGTTGCACCCAATCCATCCTCAAATTTTTAACGTGAAAAAGAAAAGCATAAAGCTATTCATATAGCATGATACCGCAAAAACTATGAGCCAATAATCAAGTTGCTGAACTTTTGCTGTCCTAAAAAGCATGAATATGAAAGGAAGGCCCCGAGAAATTTTCGTGATCAAGTAGAGTACAAGGTAGAAGGGTCTTGGTCTCGTAAGCCAAGGTGACTGAATATGGTACATCGTCGAAGGTTCCATGCTCTGGTAATTGGTGATGAATGCGACGGTTTAACTTATAAGGTGGTTTTGTTGATATTTGCATTTAAGCTGCTGGAGTGGCACCACCACGACCTCCTCTTGGTCCATTAGCATTTCCACGTCCACGGTTTGCTCCACCAAAGTTGCCTCGAGATTGGTTTCCAGGACGACCTTGTTCAAATCCACCACGGCCACGTTGGTTCATTCCACCACGTCCACCACCAGAGTAACCATTTCCACCGTATGCAGAAGCCTTTGGTCGGCGAGGTTCAACGTAGATGGTTTCTTCGCCGATCTTGTGGGGGTTAGCCTGGGCTGCTGCTTGGTAACCGGAGGCATTGGCGTATTCGACAAAAGCGCAGTTCTAAATGCGAATTAGTCATAAACATGAAACACATTCATTGGAGTGGAATAAATGGCATACCTTAGCGCGGTTGATATCAAAGTAGACCAACTCGCCGAAAGAGCTCAAGATGGAGCGCAATTCATCGTCCTTGACCGAAGCGTTGACATTACGAACGTATCCCAAAGTTCCCTTGTCTTCTGTTGCTTGCTGAGAGATAGATTGAGGTCTGTTTTGTCTCTTGGCATCACCTCCAGCGGTTTGCCATCCGGCAGAACCTGTTGGTGAGTTATCCTTCTTCTCGGCAGCTGGAGTAGCAGCGGTTGTTGCTGGGGTCGTTGGCTGCTTAGCAGCTGGTTGAGCGGCAGCAGCGGGCTTTTGTGCAGCTGGAGCGGCGGCCTTTGGTTGCACAATTGGAACAGCGGGTTTTGGTGCTGCGCCAGCTGAAGCTGCAGCACGGGCAGCCCAACTCAATGGCTTAGCTGGGGTAGCTGGTTGAACAGGAGCTGGCTTGGCGGCAGAAGGTTGCCTGGAGAGCTCTGGAGTTGGAACGGGGTCCTTTGGCTTTTCGGGTTCCTTGACTTCCTCATCAACAGCCTTCTCAATTTCCTCTGGTGTAGGGGCTGGCTCCTCAGCTTTTGGCTCTTCTGGCTTCTCCTCAACTTCGGGAGCAGCCTCAGCTGACTCTCCATTTGTAGTTGGCTCGGCAGTGGCGGGCTCAGCCTCAATGGTCTCTTCCAACTTCTTGTCAACGACCTCGGCATCTAAAGCGGCTTCTGGAGATGCAATCTCCTCGGCAGCAGCTGGTGCAGCTGGCATTTCGACGTCATCAGCAATTGGAGCTGGCGCAGACTCTTCCTTGGCCTCAGTAGCCTCAACTTGCTCTTCTTCACCCTCATCATTGATATATCTGAAGACATCGTTAAGAACAAAATAACCGGTAGCTTGTTGGGCTAAAACGAAGGTTTGAACGAATTTCTTGGGCTCGGCAGACTTGTTGGAAGTTTCACCAATAACTTGGATGACGATGTTATCGAAGGAGGATTGAGAATCAACATTGGTGACACGAACTTTGCAGTCTTGGAAATCGAGTTCGCGAATACGTTCTTGGATACCCTGCGAGAAAAAAAATTAGCCACAGTTGCAGTTATGAAGGCGCGCAAAACTTACAGCTCGGCCAACAGATACTGGCGCTTGAGCTCCCTCGACACCGGAAACGAATTGAGATGGCTTTCCATAGAAGAGCTATAGAATGTTAGCGCAAATAGTAGTTTTAGTAGCAGCAATTATAAAACTTACGTGGAGCTTTTCTGGAGATTTGCTTAAAGTAGTGTAGTACTGCTCAACAAAGTACCATCCAACTTCATCTTTGGAGAGCTCTCCACCGGAAGCACCTCCGGTTGAGGAACCAGCGGCACCTGAAGTAGCTGGATATTGTTCGGTTGTCTTGTATTGGTCTTGTTGATTGAAAGTACCATTGGCGGCCATGATTTTAGAAAAGGTGGGGAAGGAAGACTTTTGTCAACCTCGCAAGAATTAGAAGATAAGAGGGGTCTCGGAGAGATGTTTTTCTAAGAAGTTTCAGACAGATGAAATGAACTGTCGCAGATGGGTTCGAACGGAGTTCAAAATTGGGTGAAAAATGGCAGAATAGAATCCTATCACAGAAATCGCGGGGTTTTCCAAATTTTGGGAATGTTTGTTGAAGGTATTGTGAATATTTGTGAGATCTGAGGAGGATGATCGCTTTAAAGATTCGAGGATTGATATTACGAGCGTTATGTGGAGGGATTGATCAGAAGTACGGAAAGAAGCTTCTTGATTGTAGGTAAATGTGTTTTGAGGTGTAGAAAGATATCGAAAAGAATTTTCTTGGGGTAGTCGATGGTGGGAAAGGATGAAGCTGTTCTGAGTCTCCATTATTTTACAAATTCATAAGCGAAAAGAGGAATTCTGAATTATCGCCTGAGGCATCCAGGAGTTTCGCGCACAGACTAGAACTAAATAACAGGGTTCTGTTAGTGAGGAGAGAAACGATATATGAGTGTTGAAGATATTAGGTACCTACCTAGGTATGGGTACGTGTAGTTACTAGGTACACATACTAGATATACATACTCTTGTTAGACACACAATGCGAACAAAGACTTTACTTCATTGGAACCTCCAAGTTGTTAAGAGCTTAAACAACTTGGATTTGTTTAGATCCATGAAGTCAAATTGTGAGGTTAAAGCCACAAGAGTGAAGGAAGATAGTAGTAAAGTACCGTGATGACTCCTTGCCTTGAGACTATGTACATATCTATGCTCTGAACAACAGTGACATAAATGTCAATATCTGACAGTCCCATACACAGTCCAAAGATAATCAATCATCTTTTGATTGCCATTGACTTCTTTTGAAACAATGAGTCTGTTGAGATGATGCAATCATTCTCACAGCTTCTTGAACAACCATGACCTTGAAATACCAAGAAGCCTGTAGACCACTATGCAATACCCATGGCGGATAACGCCTCATATGAAATCAAACCATCATCAATAGCATCCTCCAGAATATTCCTTACTACCTCAGGTTGCAACTTCACACATCTCAATAACTTATCTTGCTCACCATACAAACTCAAAGCCAGAGCTTCCTTAACTTCAGCTTCCTCTAACTCTTTCCTCAACCCCTCAACTTTCGCAAAATTTCCAGCGCCGCGATAGAATTTCTCGGCATTCTTGGTCAGAACTGCCCCATTCTTAAAAGAAACTTCGTAGTTACTAGGTGGCTGTCCTAACTGAAATCTCAGAAGGTCAACATCACCCCGCAAAATATGAATCTTTGGTAAATTTTCGGCCGAAGGAAGTTTTGAAGCTCTCGTCAGATTGTCGAGTGCTGCCGTTAATACCTTCCATCGTGATGCTGATGCTTCGGGTGATTGAGCTGCTTCGTGATTCAGACGAAGAGAAGAATTATATGAGATGAATGCTTCCGCTTTATCACAAAGTCCCTCGGGATGATCATCGAGGCTCAAGGATGCGTAAGCATCGTTTAAGGTTCGTTCGTATGTACCAACATCAATTCGTTGAAATCTGAAATTGGCATCGGCGAGAGCGGCAATAAAGTTGGACCTTGCAAGACCAGCTTCTTGCTGTCGGTCTACAGTGCCTTCGAGGTAGGCTTGTAACTTTTGACCAATCAGTGTCGTTGAATACTCTTCAATCCATGCTAGGCCCCGGCCAGCATCGACGTTCACCAGTCCACACAGTATTGCGAGTGTTTGAAGCTGAGCTACTACTGTGTCTAGTAAAGTTTCAAGAGTTACTGGCTCAACAATACTCGCCCATCGATCATCTTGTGGCGGCTGAGAGTTGAGATCAGATAATGAAACTCCACCTTCTTCCATGTCTGGATCATCATCTGATGTGGGTACAGATCCAGCTTGGGTTTGTGATTCGGTGTATTGGTACTCCTGTAACGCCAGACACCTTTGAAAGAGCTCAATAGCTTCCTCCAGTAAAGCTAAGTTGTTATCATTACCCATATTTCTCGTTTCTGATGTTACTTCCGCAATACTGGTAAGAACCTGGGCGGTGTTGCTGATGTCGTCAGCCGTGAAAAGCACCAAGGGATTTGTGTACTACATACAATAGGATATCTGCATTGTCCTGCTTCAAACTCAATGCAAATCGACTGGCTTCTAGAGCAGCTGATAGAAGGTCCAAAAGAGTTCCTGGTAGTTGTGCTCTAAGCTTTGGATACTGTGTGAGCTCATACAAGACTCGGGCTCTGTAAAATGTGAGCCCATCTGCGTCACGAGAATTCAAGGACAAAAGAACTCACCTATTGTAAGCAAGATCGAAGGAGTTTGGAAACTTTTTCAATGCTTCTTCATAATTGTCGATTGCTCTGACGAAAAATCTCGTTGACTATTGTGATTCAATTCTTTTTTAGATCTCGTTGGAGACATGAGTGGAAGTGGTTGATTAAAGCCTTACCTTTACAGCATCACCACCTCTCCACTTCTCACCTGCTTCTTCGAAATCCACTCCAGCTATGACATGTCTCAGCTTCCGTGGCCATCTTCAGGCTTACGAATTAAACCATGACTTACCGGCAAGATATTCATCAGCAGTTGCTGGGATCTGCAGATGTTACATTGCATTCCATACATTCAGTGATTTGATTCATTTATGAAGACTTACCTGTGGTGTATGCTTGGACTTTTTCTTGGTATCTTTTAAAAATTGTTTCTTGGGCATCGTGGAAGGTCGGTTGGTAGGTTTGAATGTGGAAATAGAATTTGTATTTTCAATGTGGTTATCCAGGCAGTGTCTACTGGTAGAATTGTTTGAATACTCGCAGTTCTATGATGTACTCGGTTGTGAGTGTGAGAAAATCAAGGTGGGTATTTTATGGTGGGGTAAGGTAATTTGTTGCTTTTTTTTTTCTGTCTTCTCTTATGAGGTATGACCGTATGAGGTCGAGGAGTGATGGGATGATACTCATGAGGAAAGGGCGATTCGCAATTAATTCATCGATTACATCCAAATGCTGCATTACATAGATCAAGGAGGTACGTACTACCTTGAACTGATCTGCTCTGCTTCATTGTTTACCGAAAAATACATTACTTCCTGGATACCGTATCATTCATTGACTCACTACCTTCCAACCCTTTGACTTCTTCGATACATACCTATCTATATATATCAACAATGCCAGATTCTATTCGCATTCACTTTGATAGCACCGGTGGCCAGAAAGAATTGCCGACAGTTGATGAGGGGTGCTATCAAGTGTTTTTCCCTACCCCCTCCTACCCTCCTATCCTCTTCCCCTCGATGGCATCCTGCATATGTACTCCCATACGACTTTCACATAAAACTCAATACCGAAAAAGCAAAATACCACCACACATGTAATGTTCGAATGGCCGTGAGAATTTCCCATTGGTTCACGATGGTTGGCAATTACTAATTAGGCTACGGTGTGAGATCTTACATGTTCAACTAATCAACGTGCTAACAAGCTAACGTTGTCTCTTCTGTTTCATATGATACAAGCATTACTAGATTCCCCTAGTTCAATGCCACCCAATACGACGGCGTTCTTTTTAATCTAGAAGATATCGTGGTTGCCACGTGTGAAGGGAAGAAAAAAAACTTTATTCACCTCGCAATCAACGTTTATTTTTACCGATTACGCTCAGGTCGGGTTCTGGTGGTCCCTTTCAAAGTTTCTTTCCTTTCTTTCGTATAACTAGATAAATTGTGAACCCAACACTCCAGATTTCTGTCTCATTGGATGAATCATTAACGGCCTTGATTCTATATATGATAGTAATAGCGTCTATTCTCTAGTCCCTAGTCCAGATCTTCTTGAGGCAGGTACTCTCCATGGTTATGTATCATGGATTACAGTCTCTCGCTACTTCAGTGTTGAAAAAGGGTCTACTTCTAAACAAAATAGACATGTACCAGCTGTCCTTGGAAGACTACGGCCTCTTCCGAAACATATAAATGCTTAGGTAGACATTACTTAGGTGGGCAGACAAGACCAGTTCGAATCGATCATTCACAAGTATCAATAACTGAATCTCAATTTTGCTGCTATACTCAAATCATCTATTGCTTCGTACCTATCTAAGTACTGTTGGTTGGATACGAGTTGAAAGTGGAAGGAGGATCGACCTTGATACTCACTAATAACACCTTAGAGGAATGAATACAAGGCAGTGCATCTATCGTATATCGGCGGCAGATGGATAAAATTAGAACATTGGTCTCTTTTGACTCTGCTCTTCTCTTCTCTCCTCTCCCCAATCTACCTACCTAGTAATTAAAAGATACCTACCTTCTTCTTCTATCTCTTCCACATCAGCGGAAAGCAATACCTACCTATGAATCCCTAACACTCAACGTCTAACATTACAAAATTCCATCGTTTTCTCCACTTTACAGATAGATATAAGACGAATTAAGACGAAGACTCATATCAACCCCATCATAATAAATAGATTTCAGAATCCCTACCCTCCACGTTTCTTTCTTACCTTCCACAAGGTAATTGTTCATTGATATTCGTGGAACTTTAAAAGCTGACTGCATCAAATCGATCCTCCAGCAATTCCGTCAAACCACAAATCAGAGATTGATGACATTATCAATCAACTAATCACCCAAGTTAATCACCCTACCAACCCATCCATTGCCTTTTATCTCTTGTCCCTCTCCATTGAGCCTGACAAACGCTCCACCGACTTGAAAAGGAAATTCGCGTCTCCGTTTCTTTCTAATTTCACCTGCAAGTCTGCAATTCTGCAAGTGATTGCTGCAATCTTTTGTCAGTGCGTTGCCATTTTTAGAAGCTTCTTGACTGAGCTTGATCCACCTTCGAGAAGGGGTCCCTTGAATTTCCTCAAAGACCTTCCTAACACTCTTTCACTCCTGTTTGAAGTTAACTACCCTTCCAATTCCCTTTTCCTCGTGGCACCCAGGCCGTGACCCACTTGAATACCTGCTGCTACTACAAAAGCCGAAGACGTGGATCAACGCCATCACTTCGAGACCAGAATAGCCTGAGATTGCCCTTACCTTTTCACTCCCTCGAGCCACTCTGCGATTCGATCATATAACGGTGGTTATTAGGGATCACATCATACTACAAGAGGAAACCTTGATTTAATCTGTCATAAAATCTCATCCCGTGTCAATCTGAAACGAACATCGCAAAGATGGTTGCTTCCTTAGATTCTTCCCGTCCTATCATGGCACCAAGTGTATGTTTATTTCCTTCACTCTCCCTTCTTCATTCTACACAAACTTCCCGTCGATTCATCATTTACATTCCAGCATAAATTACCTCCACAAATATTCATCGATCATCGCTGACAATTATGCCTTCCGAAAAGGTCTCCTCCAAAGGCAATCGCTTCAGTACGTACAGCCAAGCCATCTCTGTCGAAACCACCGACTCTGCTCGAGAAGAAATCACCGCTATTGAAGAAGGGTTCGACAAGTTGCACAATAAGAAGTTGGAGAGTCAACGTTGTGATCTGACGACTGAGAAGAGAGACAATATGGGCAAGTTGGCATTGGGAGCCAAGTTGGAGAGGGCATTGGGCCGAAGAATGGGTAGTCAGGATGCCGTTATGCGAAAGAAGTCACCTTCACAATCATCTGCCGAATCACCTACATTGTCAATGAACGAGAAGACCGCTCTCTCCGAGAGTGAAAAGGAGAATGCCGCATAATGGATGTTGGATGTTGGATGTTGAATCTTGAATCGGGGGATGATACGGCTACTATGTTAGGAGGACGATTATTGTGTTACGGATTTCACTCGGGACAATTATGGGCATCGATTGGCGTTCCGTTCATGTTTTGTCTTTTACGTCACCTTGAGCCTAGCTGTTATACCATTTCATTTGATGGGGGTCGACAACTGTTTTCAAAGCTCTTATACCACACCAGCGCACGCATTAGCGAGAGATGATGTTTTTAAATTGGCATGTAACTTGCTCATTATTAGAACAAGTAGACATAAGGAGTCTAAGGATGAAATTATAACTTGAATGCTTCCTACATATGTTTCATGTGAAAAGATAGGCCTGAGAAAAGTGATACTTCAGTTCGTGTCAGATTGAGATAAACGAAGGATTGAGAAGGCGAATGATAGATTTGGGTACGATTTCAGGATTTTGAATTATTGAATGTTCATTTTCATTTAGAGGAATGGGATAATCACAATATCAGAGATGCTACATCTTGTCTTGACTTGTAGCCTTGCAGCCTATGCCAACAGCTATATATGTGAACTTTCTTCAAAAAGTAATAGTAATGGGTTGAATCTGATTCAAGAGAATACTGAATAGCTCGCAATCAGCTTGTGACATTCTTTAACATGAATTTATCCTCTCGGATTTAAATAATCCCCTTTCCTTTCTCGTCTGAACTTTTATGATAGCATCGTATCGCCAAAAATGATATCATCACGTGACCCAAAGCTTAATCAATTTATGCGTCCCTCTCAACGCGACCGCGACCTTAATTGTCAAATTGTCCTGCAGAAAAATCGTTCTTCACGAAAAGTAACAGCTAACCACCACCAAAACTCGAAATATGGCTATGTAAGTCTATCTCTCATTAGATGTGAATTTGAATCAATTGCGATTCGGACACAAAGAAAAAAAAAAGAGTTGAAGTTGTTAAAGTTAGAGACGAGGCTTTTTCAGATCTGGTTGCTAACATTATTAAACTCACCAGGGAGAGTTTCGAAAATATCTTCCTTGATCTCTCGAAAGAGTCAGGTCGATGTAGATTTGCCGAAACTGGATTCGGATGGAAACCATCGAGCGGCGGAGATACATTCACACTCGAGAGCAGTAATATTGCAGGCGCGCAATGGAGCAAGGCAGCGAAAGGCTTTGAGGTGAAGCTTTTGTTGCGCAATGGTGATATCTGTCAACTTGATGGTTTCTTACAAGATGTTAGTATACTATACATCTTTACTTTGGCGCATTCTTTCTGATACAATATAGGATTTTGAGCGATTAAGTAAAGTTTTCAAAAATTGGTACAGCACGAATTTGGAGCACAAGGAGCACGCCCTAAGAGGGTGGAACTGGGGTAAAGGCGAATTTGGAAAGTCGGAATTGGTTTTCAACGTTCAAAACAGACCCGCATTCGAAATCCCATACACCGAGATCTCAAACACAAATTTGGCAGGCAAGAATGAAGTTGCGGTCGAGTTCACTCCTGGAAATGCTGATGATACGGGCACAAACGGAGCTTTAGGAGGTGCGCGTGCCAAGGGAAAGAAATCTGGTGCTGGAAAAGATCAACTTGTTGAGATGAGATTCTATATTCCTGGTGTTGCGTCAAAGAAAGGAGCTCGTGAAGGAGAGGAGGATTCTGGAGAGGAAGCTGATGGAGAGGAAACCAATGCTTCTACCATATTTTATGACACTTTAATGGAGAAGGCTGAAATTGGTGATGTTGCTGGAGATACTGTTGCCACTTTTTTGGATGTCTTACATCTTACACCAAGGTATGTCGCATCTTCATTTTTTTGTACTAAACTAACTGTTCGCAGAGGACGTTTCGATATCGATATGTACGAAAACTCTTTCCGATTACGTGGTAAAACATATGATTACAAGATTCAATACGACAATATCAAGAAATTCATGGTTCTACCAAAGCCTGATGAATTACATTTTATGATTTGTATCGGTTTGGATCCACCATTACGTCAAGGTCAAACCAGATATCCTTTCTTGGTTATGCAATTCAAGAAGGATGAAGAAGTTACCATTGATTTGAATATGACTGAGGATGTAATGAAAGACAAATACGCAGGAAAGTTGAGTATACATTATGAACAACCATTACATGAAGTTGTCACACAAGTATTCCGTGGTCTTGCCGGAAAGAAGATCAATCAACCAGCCAAGGATTTCTTGAGGTAAATTATTTTTCCAATATTGGTCTATACGCTTTACTAACATTATTAGTCATCACTCACAATATGGTATCAAATGTTCTATCAAAGCTAGTGAAGGTTTCCTTTACTGCTTGGAAAAAGCTTTTATGTTCGTTCCAAAACCTGCTACATATATTACCTACGAGCAAATTACAGTCATAACTTTCTCTCGTGTTGGTGGAGCTACTTCGGCTTCCCGTACTTTCGATATCGCAGTTGGAATGAAGGGTGGAGCTGGTGAAACTCAATTCAGTAACATCAATCGCGAAGAACAGAAGAATCTCGAGGATTTCTTCAAGATCAAGGGAATTCGTGTTAAGAATGAGATGGATGAAGATAATACAGCACACATTGCTCTTCTTAATAATCCGGATATGCAATCTTCGGATGAAGAAGTCGTGGCAGCTAGAGCTGATAGAGGAAGTGCTGATGAGGATGATGAGAGTGTGGATGAAGATTTTAAAACGGATAGTGAGAGTGATGTGGCAGAAGAATATGATTCTGCTCATGAAAGTTCTGGAAGTGATAGTGAAGATGAAGGGGCTAGTGATGGGGAGAGACCGGCTAAGAAAGCTAAGACTGGTTAAGTCTAGTTGATAATCAGTTTGGGGAGATTTTATTTGGACAGAGAATTGATGGAAAAAGAACTATAGGTATTTTTCTTTATATCTTGAGGCACGGCGTTTTTCGGCTGGTGAAGATATGATATTCGGTTGGGGAGATTGGGATTAACAAAGTTGAGTGCATATTATGACATCTGGGAAGGGGTGACGAATATAATTAGTGGGAAAATTATGGGGTTTGAGGAGGTGGGCGTGCGGAAGGTGAGGGTCAAGGTGGAGGTGAAGGGGGGAGAGAAGAGGAGAGGAGAGGAAAAATGAATTATTATCTAATGTTTATGTTTGGGAGTTTTGTGTGATGTTGATGTAATATTGATGTGATGTGGTGATGTGGTGATATGTGATGATGTTCGGGATGTATTACTTACTTATCTGTTTTCGAGGTATAGAGTAGAGGTTTGTAAGGATGGAAAGATAGATAGATAGATGACTGGCTATTTGACTAGCTCCTGGTATTGACTGGTACTGCAAAAGATAAAGGTGGAGTAGGCAATAGGCAATAAATAGGGAATAGGGAATAGGGAAGGAGGGAAGGATGGAATGAAAGGAGAGAAAAGGAGGTTTAGGGGATGGTTAGGGGATAATTAGGGGAGGGAATTTGGTGGAGCGGAGGTGAGGTGAGGATGGTGTTTGGGGTTAGAGGTAGATGGGTAGATTGAGATTTGAGATTTGATTATTGTGATTGTTTTGGTTGTGGTTGGGGATTATTGATTGAATGATTGAATGATTGATTTGGTTTGTTTGTTATTAAGATTATATGAAATTTGTGGAAGAAGTTTGGAGGGAGATGTAATTTGCAATATTTGTGAAGAGTATAGCGAATGGATGGATGAATGGATGGAGTAATTATTAAGAGTTGAGATTTGAGAGTTGAGAGTTGTGATTACTGTAATTATATATATTTGGAAAATAAAGGTGGAAAGAGAGGGTTATAATTTGTGTTTTGATGGGTTGATGGATTGTCTCGGAGAGGAGGAGTTTTTGGTTGTGGGGATCTTGGGGTATTGGAATTTGGGAATTTTGGGGGGTGAAATAGAGGGAAATAGATGAGAGGGAAATGAAGAGGAGTGGTTTTTTTTTACTTGGAACTTTGAGGGTTAGATTTCTTGCTTAGATGATGGTGTTGATGGCGATGATATGAATAATATGTTTTTGTTTGAATAATTGGAAGATATTTGAATTGGATTCGCCTTGAAGAGTAGAATAGAAGTGGAGTGGGCGGTTTTGATGACTTTGAGAATTGAGATCTTTAAAATCTACATTCAATTCAGAGAAATGAGCTTATTGTCTTATCTATATATTATTTGAAGAATGATATTTTATTATTAAAATTCAGCCTGGCGAGTTAGATTTCATTGGCCTGATTAGACGTATTGAATAGTACTAGAAAGTCGTTATACTTATAATAAATCAATAGAAAGAGAAGTAAAGCTTCAATTACCTAGTGTACTTTATATTAACTAGAATATCTAGCAAAATATCGAGATCTAGTTATAGATATTACTATTAATGAATACAAGAGATGTTAATACTACATGACCTCTTTAGTATTCGTAATATCTCGTGATCGGTTACCTCGGCTAGCTTTTATCATGTTCGGTTAATTTTCTAGTTTGATCGGCTCCTTAATGACATCTTACAAATAATTGCAAAATTAGAAATTCGGATATTTAGAAGTGTGATTTTTGGTTGAAAAGCTATTTTTGAGATCTTATCGGTACTTGTGATGATTATGTTATGCGGTAGCTGGAAACCATTGGTTGAGAAGGTGAGTAATATATATATTGGAAATTGAGAATTAAAGATATACACAGGTGGAAGGAATTAGAATTACTATTTGAGACCAAGGGAGGAGTTTCAGATTATCTCAATGCACCATTGAGTGCCGCCTTAATCCGGATACCTTCACAAAAGAAACTTACTGGGCATGTGGTTTTGATCAAACACTTGTCAATGAAGTCGGATATATCATACATCCTATATTTTGGGTTAATCTGATGTCCTCCACCTTCAGACTCTTTTCAGTATACATCCGACGATGACTCAATCATTGCATAGCGTAAACATATTCCAAGTGCGAAGGAAACAGTATTGCCACCTCTAGAATGAGTAAATAGAAATGGAGTCGTGCGTGGGATTGGTCTAAGGTGAAAAGCTTTGTTCATATCATCTCGCTATACATCGTTTGTGATGCTTGTAAAATGATACGCTCAATGTTTTTGTTTTTTTAAATGACAACCGGCTAGGCAATTTAATGAGACTATCGATAGCAAGACCAAAACTCAATAGAATAGAAATGGCTGTGGCCCAATCTTGACTAATACCGCTGAGAATAATTGTATCCATGGACACAGATTTCGTCCTTCCTCCATAGTGTCGGTAATCTGCTTTGTACTTTTCTGGAGGTCGGAAATCATGAGCTCTTGTTTATACTCCAGTTCCTTCATATCCCAACAATCGAACTGTTGTGATATGCTAAACAAAATTTCTTTGTCTGTTTCTGACATGGTGGAATCACCATTTTCCGCTTTTGCTGCTATGGAGGATCGACTTCTGGTGCTTGGAAATACCTATAGAATAGTAGGAAATATATGAGCCGAATTACGATTCGCTGAGAATTGAAACTTGAGGAAATCCTCAGTAAGATACTCCCCGTAGTCCCTGCGGCTATGGATAAATATGAGGGTATGGGTATGCATGTCAGCGAAAGAGGCAACAATTGTGGTCTCGGTACGCGGAACATAGTCGTCACAATCAGAAGACACAGAAGCTATGAATTGGAGTCTCTTATATTGGAGTCGTTCATAACGTCGGTGAGATCCTCAACAACAATCGTTACTGGAGCATCTCAATGCGCTGTAGTTGTTGATGATGAGGTAGACATTTATCTTTTTGAAATCTTGAAGTCGAATAATTGATTATCCTTGCGATTTATGGTTTGATGTGTCTGGGAACAACAAAATCTATGAAGTGCGGAAAAGTCCATCTTATGCCCCCCTAGTTCCGCAGTAGCTCCACACTTAGGTCCAAGAAGTCAGACACGTGATCCAATTCCTGCTTGCTAGTTTATGACGTGCATAATAGTGCATGCTAAGAGTATCAAATATCTAGCAAGTTGATAGAAGCTACCCCGCTGCTCCAGAATTTCGATTCGATTTAGATATCTTGTCTTAAGCATTTGATCTTGATTGGTACATATTGTTGAGATCTAGGCTCCCGTGTAGCTACAAAGCTTCTACCGGCCTGGAAGCATAATCCAATTGGAATATAGGGGATATTTAGCTAATAGACTATCAAGACATCCAGTTATTTTAAACCAACGGTGAAGTTTCAAGGCGCTCAGAAAATGCAAACTACATCCAAGACGCATCAATGGAGCTCGTGGGATTGAATTGGGACTGAGAATATGGAGCAACTTGCTTTTTTCTTTGCATGGACAATGCACTTGCACTTCTGGTAGGAAAGATCATTTGATTGCCTGCTTGCTCATTGTAGCTTTATTTTGCGACGATATGAATTTTCGAGATATTTACTTCCAAAATTCAATATCCTATCAAGGATTATATTTTCTTCATTCCAATCAGTGATAGACTGGAGTATTTCAGTTTTGATACATGTTTAGGTATCAAAAATTAGTCCAATATTCGAAGTTATGACGTGCAAGCTGGCTAATTTCATGCGGGTAAAGCGCTTGTTGCGCAAGCTTCATGTATGATTTATCGGAAGTATGATCCTCGTTACTCTCCCGTCGCAAAACTTTCCTATTTTAGCGAATTCTACGCTGCTCACTGAAATGTGTTTAGTGATGGTATGGGGGTTTTGCAGTCACTCCATTGTAAAGGACCATTGGGAAGAATGCGGCTGAACTTGACGTAGTATTCGTCTGACATATGGAATGCCTGCACATCATGTGTACTGTTGTGATTGGGTCGCGCAACATGGTTATAGAGTGCCATTCCATCAATAACATACAGTCATCGTGTGGTCGTCGTTGGTACCCAGAGTTTGAAGAACATCATTGACCTTATAATGGTGTGAAGGTTACGAGATCAAGATACTGGCAACCATTTTCAACTATCCTTTCATATTATTTCAAGATACATTTGTAAGAAGTATTCTTTGCTTTGATTTTGAAGATACTTGCGAAACTTTAACATACTTTTCTTAAATCACCGGATTTACAATATACCCGTGGAAGGGATTGCATTACTTTCAGTAAGTTGGTATAGCAACTATTGAATCGGAGAGTGCAGAGAATTCTGATGTGGTTGAAGCTGGCCAGGCGAGAAAAAGTTCTTTTTGACGAAAGTAGCCGCTGATATATGGCAGGATGTAAGTAAATCTTGCTAGCTGATTTTATGTTCTATCTGATGTACATGATGGCTAATCTTGTTCCGATGATTACGGCAGGTTAGTATATCCTACAATAGCAAACGGCACTTGTGTGTTTAGTGCCTTGATTTGAAGTATTGCTAATTTTGATTGCTCATGATTGTAGGAAGTAAGCACTTTGTTTATTGCCTTGGTGTTTATTCATTACTCATGTAATATGTTTCACCAGGAATTTTCGGCATATGTATCACCATCTCCCCTAGATCTTTCTGAATTGAAAAGACAAGGATTCAAAGAATCAGAAGCCGCCATAGAACAGATAATCAGAGAAATTGGAGCTTGTAGGTTAGTACCTAGAGATTCTAGAATTGAACTTTCATTCGATTTAGGTAGAGAAGGGTACTTACAAAGTAATTTTGGACTCGTAGGCCTCGGACTTGAGGGTCCAATAACGAGACTGAAACAATTTTCTATGATCAAGAATGAACACTTTCAATTCGAGATCCTGGACAGCAATCTTGCGAACCCAGCGAAGCCAATTCTTGCCTGTTATAAGCCTGAGAAGGAAAACGTCATGTTATTTGAGACCACAAGCACCCAGTTAGTACCCCCGATTTCTTTCACGTAACAATGGACTTTGTTGTATTGAACTCAAGTCCAATACAGGGACCGTTGGCAGAGGGAAAGACAGGACACTGCTCCCAAATGGCTCGTTGATCAATGGAGAAGAGTTATGTATGTAGTACTGGAGGCGAATCACGTTACTGCTCTGACTTCCAACAGATGGTGCCAAGGCCTTTCACTGGTACTAGACCTGAAAAATGATTATGAAAATTGGATTTTATGTTCCTTTCCATACCTAACCATCGGTGAATTCGATCTTTTTCGCTCCCCCATTGAACACACATTTCAACTTCACCTTCGGTGCTCAAAAAGATTAGGTAGAAAATCCGCAAATCCATATCGCGATCGAGACAATGGTTTTCACATTGTTTTCTATGAGAAGATTGTGAAGATACCTGGAAGCGAAAGTTGGAATACTGGAAAGCTTCACCTGAAGACAGCTAAAGGTGAAGTTGAAGCCTTTCGACGAAGCGCATTCACAGTAAGCCCTTGCCATTGATGTACTAAGCGATTGACTCCAACTAAGCAGATGTTTACACAATCGGAGTCACGTAATAACCCCTAGGAAGAAAAATCCGAGCTCTACTGGACCCTCCTTTTACTGACTCCTTCTAACTTCTTTCCGTCTCACAACGATGTCGACTATTCTCTTCTGCGCCCATCCGTTCTCGACATGAGGGATATTGCAATCCAAAGGTGCATGCTAACAGCGGAGCTTACCAGCATCCTTTACGCTATGAGTTTGATTGTTAAACGGTGGGAAGAGCTTTATCAGCATATAGAAGGCCTGCTACATGAAGATTTTATGGATCCCGCGACTTACGTCGAACTTTTATTCGACGATGAAAATTTCAGCCAATCTAGGCTGTACTTTTGGGTGATTGGGTGTGTCAATGAATTCCAAATTAGCATCGAAGACAACATCAAGCAATGGACGCTGTTTCGCGAGGCACGCGTCGAATCGTATCTTGAAAGAAATCAGGTTGATGTGTCTCGAGACAATGATTCATCTTCAACGTCTAGTAAAATGAAAATGGGTAAGCAGAAAAAGGTTCCAGGTGTAGCCGAGGAAATTGATATTGAGCTGCCTTCTCGAAATGCCGACGTCCCTAACGAAAGTGAATCCTCAGCCTCCTTTGACAACTTGAGAGAGGATAGCCAGAAGAAAATCAAAAATCTGGCCAATAAAATTGATATGGAGGTGGAGTCCTTGATAAATTGGCAGTCTCAATTTAAACACCAACAAGAAACAGCACAAGCTTACCGCGATGGAGTAAGTAATGCCCTGACGATTATGCTTTAGTGTGCACCTCATCTATTACAAGAATTCCACGGTTGACAAATTTTGTTTCGTTTAGCTGTTCAATGCTAGTGCTCTCATGGAAAGCAGGGCGTCGACGCGACTGGGAGAAAACGTCAAGCTACTGACTTATGTCAGTATATTCTATTTGCCACTGGCATTCTGTGCCGTGAGTACCTCATAAAGGCAATTTCCCTTTAATTCCTCGTCTCTATTTGGATCTTCAATGTTCGGCGCAAATCTATCGATATAAAGCTACAGATGGATACTAATAGCTCTGCAGGCACTTTGGGCGATCCCCAACATCACCAGCAGTGGTACAAGAAGCCCCTTCATAATCACAACTGTTCTTGTTGGGTTCGTAACATACATGATTGTCTTCAATCTCGGCAACATTGTAAAGCAGTCGAGGAGAGTTTATTAGCCGTATAGGTCAGGGGTGATAAAGCAGATATGTAAAAAGAGCCCGGATGACAAAGAGTCTTGGCGGGCGGATGAACGCGCCTCTTCGTCATTTCGATGTACGCGTCGAGTAAATCCGGTAAATGACTTCGAATCTGAGTGGGAAAAGCGGGCCCAGAGTTTTGAATCAACTTTTGGCCCCAAGAGAGGTGACGGAAAACCTTCGGAATGGTGGATTCCAATGTACGTTTGGCCATGCCATGCATATCAGGCTACCCAACACAAGGAGCTATGCTAATAATATCTCACTTATCTAGCTATTCTACGACAATCATTTCCAAATGGATTCTTGTTCACTTTAGAAATTCATTCCAGTGGATAGGCCAGTTTTTCTGGAAGATTTTCGTTGCTTTTGGAAATGCATTTCAATGGATGCGTCAACTTCTTAAGTTTCCTCGTGATTCAACATCGAATGGCGGCCAAGAAGGTTCAACACCAAATCATACCAGAGAGACTGTTTGAACAAACGCCTGGTCATTTACTATCGATGTCGCAGTATATGTCACAAGAAGTGATTGGTATTGGCGGCATAAGGGAAAGCGAGCAAAGAGGTGGATATGAATGAAAAAATGACAGCAGTGGAATCGCAAGCAAGTACCCAGAAGGGCTACTGTTTGGACTCCTGATGAGACTTGTATCTTAATAGTACAACTCATGCAAAACTTTGTATTTGAGGAGTTCGATTTTTTTTAGAAAATTTGGAAGATTTGTAAACTCAAGCTCAAATTGTATTAAAAACATGTGAGTGGTAGATGCCGAAAATGATTAAGTTTGGTATATATTTGACAAAGGGAGGTGTGGCCATGATTGATTTTTTGATCTCCTTCGACTTCCAAGTATTTATCATTGTTCTTGGGAAATATCGATTGACTACAGAGCTTAAAGAACACAGCCTAAAAAGCCTTCTCCTTCAAACAAATGCTTCTTCAACCATTCACTATTTTTAATTATCTCACTACACCCAATTAGCCTACACAATGGCCCAACGAACGGTCAACGAGATGTTTGAGACCTATAGAGATGCTGTTCGAGGAATTAATGCTATCAAGTCACAACTTATGGGAGGCAAACTATTCTATCAATCAAGACCTCCGCTCATCACCTATCTCCCCAACGACGTAAATAGATATTGGGAGATTATCGAAGACCTAGAAGAACATTTAGACCTCTACAAATTCAGTAACACTTGCAAGCCCGCGGACTTCACCAAGGCCATGAGATGGTATTACGAAGGTGGCAAAGAGGACTTTGAGCTCAAAGTGAAAGATGTCTACAATCCCATTGCTATCTACGTCCCAGCAACTCTCGCGGAAATAACTCGGATTAAAAATGACGCGCGGATGACCTTCGTGATTCTTACGAAGAGAAAACGGATGATTGAGGGCATAGACTTGTGGTGTGAGAGTAACACTCAGCGGCAAAAGCTCGATCCTAATCCTCAACACGGTAGCAAGTCTCAACTAGAGTTATATGAGGAAAGAATGAGGGCTCGTGATGCGAAGAATCTCAGCACTCTGTATCTTACCTTATTGTATGGTTTGAACACTCTCATTCACTCCATAAGCTCAGTAAAAGATTCATACAAATCCGCATGGAATTTAAAAGAACTTAATATCAGAGGACAGCTCGAGGATCTTCACATAATCCTGTCTGAAAAGTTAACAGATTTGCATGAAATATGCCAAAGATGCAGAATTGAGGAACAAGGATCAGAAGAATCGAAAGAGTTCAAGCAAATCATAAGTAGAGCATTCATTAAGGTGCTTATACACATGGGTAATGACTTTCTCCCCTTGATGAAACTGTGAGAATTCAGTCTCGCTCACTTCTTCTAGATTACCTTTTCGTAGAAATCTCCGACCCCTCAATGTATAAGGACACCATTACAAATTACATTCGGGAAAGAAAGTCGTCGAACTATGTGTCTGAGATGGAAGACTTGTATCCAGAAGAATCGCAAAGTTATTACACAGCGTGGGAACCACAATTTGCTCGGCGCATGAATGCTATAATAAACGGCATCAGAGTCGTGATTGCTGTTCTCCACAACGGAAGACCGTTGCTCGGTATATCCTAGATGTGTACCACAAATCTCCTTCAACGGAAAGTTTTTGTACATTAATTGGATAGAAATACGTGTCGGGAATTCGATTATGTGATCATAACAGGCCACACTGTTAGCCAGCGAGGCGCTAGCGCTTTCTTATATGAGTACTAGCTTCCTATCGGTAGTTTATATTGCGTGTGCATTGTATACAGAGCCTGAAACAAGATAGCAAAGGCAGCTAAGCACACTTAGAAGCGAAAGGACGTACTCTGTGTACTTTCTTTTTTTCTTTTGTGAGCATATAGTTCTCGATTGTATATAGCTATAGCCAATCAAAAGTGTTCAAATTACTATTTATCAGAATGCTTAAGCTTGGGTAGTTTTAAATGATACAAACTTAGTCAAATTGCTGATGATTGTAAGCTATACTCTAAAATCCTTTCACTATTACTTACATTACTTCATACTGACATAGTGGTTTCAGGCATAATTAACAATGATCAAGCACACTTACAACCATGATAAAACAAAGTACTTTACACTTATCAACCAAGCTGATGTCAACAATACAGTTTAGAGTAAAAAAATCTGCACAAAATTGAAGCTACTGAGACATTCATCAAGTTTCATTGCCGACTAACTACTAGACAAGCATCTGAACAAACAGCCTAGCCGATCATTCGAGTATATATATAGCAAATGACTCGCATACTCCCCAAAAGCCCTTTAACTACTCTCACGTCCTAAAAATCGCACTTTCTTTGCTCTCGTACCCTTCAGATTCTATGGTTGCCGACGAATATGTATCCGAGCAAGATGTTACCCTGACCTAACAAAAATAAACCCCTTAAATCCACAATTCACTCAAGAAAACTTGCAGCCAAAAATGAAGAGCGCCCTCCCCTTCCTCCTCCCCATCTTAATTCTCTCGGAACAATTCACTTAACCGAGCACGCGAACCAGACCAAGTTACAACTACTCCCTTAAAATTCCTAATCACTTTGACACTTATCCGAAACTTCATTCCTACGTCAAAAAATTACACAGCAAACAGCAAGCAGAAAACTTGAGCCCATACAGCCTCCCATGAAACCCCACACTCAGGAAATCCCACCCGTAAACTTTGATCCAAGCCAATACCAAGTCCAAGCAAGCACCGGCCTAATCCTTCACAATTTCACACAGCGGCAATCACTTTCATGGATAAACATGATCAATTGCAAAATTAATAATATCAATTAAGTAGAAAATCAAAAAGCTAAAATAACATGCAGGAAAAGTACGTAGGTACGTAGGTATCTATGCCAGATTGCTCGCTTATCCTAACCACATCGCTGAGGATTTTCCATGGGGAAAAATCATGTCGTATCATATCGCATCCCATCCCGCCTTCATTCATAATCTCATCAGCCATATACTAAAGCCTTGAACACAAGCTAACATCTTCATACATATCGTTCCGTTTTACCGCCCCATCCACTTTAAATCTTCATCAATAAAAAGCAAAAGGACCAACCCTATTTTGCCAACTCCAAACACCAAACAATAATACAACTCGAGGATCAAAACTCAAGTAAAATCAACTGTGCCAGCCGTTCCAGTTCCTATACTTTGTCTTTGCCTCTCCATTCTCCTCCTTTGTCGCCTTTCTCTGGCGTGATCAGTACCAGAATCTGGGCTCATGGCACTCCATGTACCATGAGTATCTTCCGACATGTTACTCCTTCCTGCATCGAATATACTTCCTCCAGCAACACTCGGATCTAGTTTACCAGCACTTTGTGGTCTACCAGAACTCTGCGGTCGTCCAGAGTAGTAACCTGAATCCTTAGGTTTCTTTCCACCTGCAAATGCGGGGTTAGGTGGTGTAAGAGGACCTATTGGTGGTGGTGGAATGCCAGCTTCTTCATGTTTATCTCTGACCATTGGTTCAGCTCTTCTCTCAGCTCTCTTCTCTGCTTCTCGTCTATATCTAGATGATACTTCGCCATCACTGAAATCACTTGCTGAGTCCCTTCGCGAACGTCTTTGCCCACTTCGAGCTCTTCTCGAGGCACGTTCTGCCGCAGCTTCTTGTTCTGTAAGACGTCTCAAAGTAACATTGCGGTCTTTATCGCCATGCATTTTGACTTTAACACTGACAGGGGGACTTGCAACTGCAGATCTAGAGTGGGATCTTTGACGACGACGTTCCTCTTCCGCGGCAAGACCAGCAGCTCCAGCAGCAGCGGCAGCAGCAGCAGCTTCTCCTTCCTCTCGTCGAATAGATGACCGGCGACGACTTCGACCAGGGGTTGGAGTGACATCACTATCAGAAGGTTGATGAAGAACGCCATGTGGATCGGAAGGCATAGGAGGCATTGACACTGTTTCTGTAACGACATCATGATGAGAACGAGATTGACCCATATTTACCGGAACTGGAGCTGGTATTGATACTGTTGCTCTAGGTGCAGGATAAGGATCGACAAGTGACGAAAGTTCAGATGATTCTAAAGAACTTTGTCTGATATGAGGTCTTGGTGGAAATGCGTCGCTTGTTAAATGTGAACCTTGATTAATGTGTCGAGAAGCTCTCTCTCGTTCATATCTTTCGTCTTCCTCGCGTTCAATGCGGTCCATTTCCTTCTTTTCTCTACGATCTTTCATTTTCTTGGCAAACCAGCCTATTCCCAAAGTAGCAAGTAATCCATTTCGTAGTCCATTATTTTCTTGTGGTCTTCGAGATGGGCTAGCTGTAGTACCAGATCCGTAATCGTAGGAATAACTCATAGAATCAAAACTATGAGTTCGGCCAGCTTGACTTCGTACTGGTCTCGGAGTTACGGGCGTTACAGGTCTTGAAGTTGTTGGACGTGCTTTTGCAGCACTAATAGCAGCCGCAGCAGCTACTGGAGCTCCGGGTCCAGGTAAGATGGAACGACTTCCTCGGCTATTTTCATAATGATTTGTTTGTTCGGTTGTAAGAGTTGAATCACTATATTCGCTGTCATTGCGTCTATGTTGCCTTCTACCTGGAGTATCCGGAGCAACAGAAGAATATTCGTCTTCATGCTTTGTTCGTTGTCGTCGATCGAAGAAGCTCTTCGCGAGCGCACCAGCTCCAAGAACTGCCGCACCCTTGAATAATGAGTTCATAACGCCGCCGCCTTCCTTTTTTCTAGACTCATATTTCTCTTCTTCGACGTAACTTACTGATCCGCGTCGAGATCTTGAGCCCCTGCGCGAAGGTATAACCTCTTCTCGAATTCTACTGTGATTGCGACTGCGGCTGCGACTCCTACTTCTACTCCTCTCTCGATCTCGATTTCCGAGTAAAGCAGCAGCTCCGGCACCTGCGAGTAATGGACCAAGTATTCCTATGCCAAATGAACTTTTTCTTCTCTCTTGAATTACCTCGCCATGTCGACTTCCTTCTCGCAATACTTCAGGGAGCGCCTGTAGTGCCCTGTAGGAAAGAATGAAGTATAGTAATACCAAGAGACCCATCCAGACCGCAAATAGTATAAAGAGGTATTTTGGCGATCCATATAAAGTCAGTCCCAGAGGTACTTGCGCAATTGCAAGAAGTGCTGTTGCACGACCTATCCATTGATGCAAGACAGCCTTCAATGGAATCCTTCTCAAAACTCGTTTCTTTTCCGAATTATGTGTCAACCATCCCGATAAGAATTGTACCCAGATGAGAACATAAATTGCCAATCCGATACCATGATGAGGATTCGTTAAACTTCGCGCATTTCCTACTGCCATCCATCCAAGTATGAAAATAACTGTTGATAGAAGAAGCGTCATAATTTGTAAATATATGTGATATCGAATCGCATTTCGTATATCCCGACCATAAAATCTCGCAATGAATATCGCTGCAGGTACGATGAACAGAAAGGTCATTGCAGCAAGTACACCATGAGCTGTGATTAATCCTTTATATCCAGGCATTGTCGCGAATCTATTTCCCATTCCTATATACAGTCAGTCAGCTCTGTCATTCATCGCAATCTCAACAGACTAGATGCTGGCAAAGATCCACTCACCATTATATCTCATCGTCTCAAAATTTAAGCCCATTAAATTGGGCAATAAGAAATCATTTTTCGTAGCATCCCATGTCCCATCTCCAACATACATTGTATTTGATGAATATGTACTGCTCCCCGGTGGAGAGAGATCATCAGTCGCCATTGCGACGGGCGGATCTGCCGCCTAATGGCAGATAATTTCAAAATTCGTGAAGTAATTCGAGATAGTTATAATCTTGTCGCGTTCGAGATAATTAACGAAAGTAGAGGAGAATGTAGAAGAAATGTTGTTCTGGAAGATTATAATATGGCGGCTGGGAAGGATCTCGACTATGAAAATGTGCTTATCGCACAAAGTTGTAAATAATTATGATGGGTTCGCTAGGTAACCAACGCGGTGAAGCCAATTAGCTGGGGCAGAACTGTTAGAAACAATGATTCTCTCAAAAATGTAGCTTTTGATAATTCATTAATGTCTTCAAGAATATAAGATCATAATACAGGATTGTATGATCAAAGAAACCTAGAACCAAGCATGACAGTTTTCTGGTTCGCGGGGGAGACAAGAAGCAGACAGTTTTTAGCTGGTGGCTGGGTAGCTGCAGCTAGCTTGACAGCAATATCCACCATACAATTCAGCAAACACCAATCACAACATGATGTTTTAGTGCCCGGACAACATGATGGCTTATGCGGCCACGATGATGGGTCTCTATGATGTGGTATCACAGTATTACATACAGGCCGTTTTCAAAAAGAAACTTGTCAAACATGAGCATCTGTACCATGTATGGGGTATTGCGTCTGATGAACCTCCCGATGAGCATTGAGCATACCTAGTATGGGCAACGGTTTTAGAAAATGCGGAGAAGTTTCCCCAGAGAGATTGCTGCATCAATGTGCCTGCATGTTATCGACAGGGCTCAAGCTCAAAATGGGGGTTCTTCTTGATGTTGCTACTTCTTGAAGAGAAACGACACTATACTCGACTACGATTATCATACTTAACTTTCGAGGTTTACACTTAGCCACTCACCAGTCACTAGTAATGATGTATGCGAATTTCTGTTGGATCAACGTGTCGCAATCTGTCGGCTCAGTTGCCCCTGCAATCTTTGGAGATAACCATTAAATCCGGCAATAGACGACCAATATTCGCCGTGTTGGGTGTCATGAGAAGATATATAATGCTCAACACGTTATTATTGTCAGATTCGGTGGTTATTAAAACTATGGTCAAGTTCTACGATGGAGGAAGAACCCAAAATCTCATCTACTAGTCAACTTGACGTTGTTCCCGAGACTGTTGCTCAGAAACCCTCCAACCCTCAGGAGAAACCCATCTCTCCCGATATCACGAACGTGCAGTCTCATAGCAATATCGGTGTTGAGGAGTTGATCGAAAACAATGATAATGAAGTATTCGAACCACCTTCCGAAACTGTTGAGAATACGCAACTCAATGCAGTATCAGATGTTCCATATAGTGTCTTTTCTGCCTCTCAAAAGAAGATGATTGTCCTTACCGGATCCATGGCAAGCCTATTTTCTCCTATGTCAACGAGCATATATTATCCATCTCTAAGTCAAATTGCGAAAGATCTTCATGTATCAGATGCAAAAATCAGTCTTACAGTTACTTTGTTCTTAGTATGTGACATTCGCTCTTTCCTTTGTATTTGTAATGTTCTAATCAGTCTCTAGGTTATTCAAGGCTTAGCGCCTATGATGATTGCGGGATTATCAGACAAAGCTGGAAGACGTCCAGCATATATCATTTGCTTCATTATTTACTTCTTCACAACTCTCGGTCTTGGACTTCAGAATTCATACCCAGCGTTGATGGCCCTACGTTGCTTGCAAAGTGCAGGAAGTAGTGGTACAGTAGCTCTTGCAAATGGGTTAGTTGGTGATATTATCACTTCTTCTGAGCACGGTACTTACGTTGCATGGGCTTCTCTTGGTAGTATTCTTAGTCCAATGGTTGCTCCTATCATTGGAGGGATATTAGGACATTATGCAGGGTGGCATTGGATTTTTTGGTTTCTCTTAATATATTCATGCATCGTATTTATACCCCTTATTCTCTTTCTTCCGGAAACTTGTCGAAATTTAGTTGGCGATGGTTCCATACCTCCACCATTTCTCTGCATGAACATTACAGACCACATACGACATTTGAATCGTCGTAAGAAAGGAATTCCCTCGGATGCAGAGAAGTTTACTGTCCTGCGCAAAACTACAAGTTACAGGTCCCAAATCACTATCTACACTTAAAGTTCTTGCGGATAAAGAAGCAGGACTATTATTAGGCGCAGCGGGTGTAAGTTTAGCTTCCTATTATGCAATTTCTACGGGCGCTTCATCACGATTTGGCTCTTTGTACGGATTCTCACGGCTAAAAGTATCATTGATGTTCATTCCTGTTGGTGCAGGATCTCTCATCTCTGCTTTTACTACTGGGAAAATAGTAGACTTCAACTATCGCCGATATGCCAAGATTCATAACTTTCCACTCATCAAAAATCGTCAAATGGATCTCACCAATTTTCCAATCGAGAAAGCGCGACTGGAGATTGCACTCCCGTTGTTCTATCTCGGTGCTTTAGCCATAATTGCTTATGGCTGGGTTATGGGTCACCATGTTAGTATCGCTGGACCAGTAATATTATTGTTCGTGATAGGGTATGCTCCGGTTGCAAGTTTCCAAGTCCTCAATATCTTGATGGTGGATATCTATCCTGGTAAACCAGCTACTGCTACAGCTGCAAATAACGTGGTACGGTGTGAGCTGGGAGCGATTGCGACTGCGGTTATTGTCCCTATGGTCAATGCCATCGGTACCAGGGTAAGTTTGTTTTTCCTTCGGGCTTAACAGAACAACAGCACGTTCTTCCCGTATGAATATTGAATTAAATATGTACTGACATTTTTATAGTGGTCATATACAATCCTGGCCCTTCTATTTTTGATCTACAGCCCGATGTTGATAATAATCATGAGATATGGAATACGATGGAGAAGCCAAAAGAAAGTTAAAGACGTCGAATCAGCTAGGAAAAAACAAGAGAGAAAGGGAGATAAGTAGTAGTAGGCTGACCAACCTAGGAGTTCACGCAAGGCTGTCAACTTAGTCAAACTCTTTTACGTGGGGGCCGATCCAATCTCATTCTGCGCTGATTAAATTTGGCATTCTACTCTTCGTTTCAAATTTCTGTCCATATAAAGATGATATCAAAAGCTCAGGGTGATCATGATTCAGTAATCATTTATATTGATTTCAAAGTGGA
Source organism: Botrytis hyacinthi (assembly GCA_004786245.1). Taxonomy (NCBI): domain Eukaryota; kingdom Fungi; phylum Ascomycota; class Leotiomycetes; order Helotiales; family Sclerotiniaceae; genus Botrytis; species Botrytis hyacinthi. The sequence continues at coordinate 6,595 of PQXK01000212.1, read as the reverse complement.
TGTTCGCAATACATATCTCGGGTTCCGGGTTATCTTCGACCGACTGGTCAAAGGCGTGAAAGGATAAAATTGAAGAACAAGAGGTGGCATGTGGGAAGCAATTCGAGGGGAATAATTTAAATTATCCAGGAGGTGGCGAAGGACTGAAGGATGATGTGTTAAATTGTTTTTAAGAATTAGAGATTGTTGTATTGGGGTTCCACATGAAATCGTGGCTGGGAGCAAAGTTCGGTCAGAATCAGCCTGGACATCCGTTCAAATTCAGGCAAAATTCAATAAAGGTATGTTGTGTTACAGAATAGACGAATAAATCCCCCTGAATGGCAGCACTCGCCGCAGTGCTGCACTTCCAAGATTCGCTCTGTTTGAGTTACAACTTCAGCCTCTACATGTGTTATGCAGGGTGCTTACGAATATCATGGCGATCAGGCTTAGTGTTAACATTTCAATGATCCAAATGATTGACATGTACTTAGCGACGAAATATTGTTTCCCTTCTCAACATTACGCAACGCGTACTCTAAATTCTGGAAACGTCTGAAGTATATCTCTTCGATTCAAGACACAGGGAAAAAGCGATGGAACCACTTCGAGTCAACAATGATCGAGAGTTTGAGCCGCCAGATTTTTCATTTCAGGACCACGGAGTGGACCTGCGACTGTATGATCCCTCAAGAGTCTCAAGCCGCGATCGAAGGAATTCTCAATACTCAGTTACGGACTCTCTATTATCTACTCCAAATCGACCAGAATCTTGGCAGCAAGTAAGCAGCATTTCGAGTTCCTCAACAGCACAAAGTACAAATTTGAACCTCCCCGCCCAACCTTTACAGAATACCCACCATACTGTAATTTGGAAGATCAATTGGCAACAACCAACTTTTATGTGCTCGGCGCTATTGTGTGGTCTGATTTTGGCAATTGGACATCATGTTTACTACAATTCATTAAGTGGGACTCCGGCAGGGGATGCCACGAGACAAGCTTGGTCAATTCGATTCGGGACAGCCTTCGCATTTCTCGTCGTCGCATGTTTCAAAGCCATTACTGTCTCCACACTGGGGCAATATCTTTGGAGCGTCGTAAGGTCGAAAGGTCTCAAAATTAGTACGTGTTATTCCACATTGCCGATACAAAATTGCACTTTCTAGACAAAATACTGAGAAAACTGCAGGTGATCTTGACAGGTTGTTCGCGCTCACAAGTAATCCGATTAGCCTGTTCAGTGTTTCTGTTATCAAGAATGCTTCCCTGGCAGCATTACTAGGCACAATTTTCTGGTACGTGAGCCCTTTCTACACAAGAGTTGGCTGGAGGCTCTTGACCATGTTGGAATACTTGAGGGTGAAATGACGATAAAAGTTTGGCTCTGACTTTCAACTCAATGTGTGAATAAATTATCGACAAAGTCTACAGTTTAAGTCACTAATGTGCATTTTAGGACCATGGATTTCGTTAGTTTTGCTCCCGCAGCTACGCTCTCTGTCGTTCCAGTCAATATTACTATTTCAATGCCAATTCCGGTATTGAATGGAACCGAATTTTTGCTTGATACGCAATCGCCCGAAGCTGTAGTGGATACCAGAATCTCAGAAAAAATTGCGCAAAAGTCAGCATCTCTAGCTGATGTGGTCCCTCTAGATTTTTCGATCGCGCCTCAAATCTGGTCCTATAATATGCAGTTCTTTGGTCTCACGCTCAAGTGCAGAGAAGCTAAAAGTACTGAGCAAGCTATTTTCGATCAACTAGTGCATGATAGGGAAGAATTATCAGTGTTTGTTGTCCCTCAAATCAATGACTCGATTTGGAACAACACAATGTCTGAGTCGGACCCAAAATTACGTTACCTTCTCCTCTATTTTTCACTTCGGACAGTCGCCCTCTATGATTCAAGTTCTCTGTATGAGCTGTATGTGAACAAATCGACCGCTTATCATATTTTCGTACAAAGTTCGACGTCAAGCATTGTATGTACAGCCATGAATGCCTCTATTTCTGTTAGAATCGCTTCTGTCTACGGCAACCAAGAAATCACGCAACACAGCACCCAGTACCTAAACGAGATACCTTTGTGTGATGGATCACCCAGCTGTTTGGTGGATTTTTATCAATTTTCCAATTTCGAGGAAGTTTTGCAAGGAAACATCACGTTACGTGAAGGAGTGGCAAAAGCAGGCACCTATGGCTACGATTTGGTCCCTGTTTTGATCGACAATCCTCTCCTACGTCTATTTACCGCATGCGACGACGTACAGGCTTCACCATTTGGGTCCCTATATTCTCCAAGTTCCTCTTCTCCACGGCCCATTGAGGATATTTTTAAAATCGAGCCATGGCAGTGTCGCAATCGAACCTTCATGAGAGCAATCGAGGATCTTTCCATCAATATCACCATAGGTTATCTTGGTTCTCCCAATCTCACTAGTAGCAGCACAGAATATGCAAATATCACCACCTCGGACACTAGGAATATCTACGTCTATCATCCGCTCTATCTCGTCCTTTCCTATAGTATCGGATTCTTTCTGGCAAGCCTTTGTGGTGCGATTGGTCTTTACTCTATGCATGTTAATGGTGTTTCGCATTCAAACTCCTTCTCCGCCATCATGCTTACAACAAGGAATCCAGACTTGGATATTTTGGCAAGAGGGAAGTCATTAGGATCTGATCCATTGTCTAAAAGTATCAAAAACACAAAATTAAGGTTTGGACCGTTATTATCACAACAGGCTCCCGAGAAGATAGGATCTGATGAGTCTCCTCGGCACGTTGCATTCGGGTTTGAGGGAAATGTTGACGAATTGAAAAAAGGTGGAAAGTATATATGATCAGAGGGAACTGCAACGACAAATGCGATTCGGAAAAGCACCATCCTAACAATTTTTGAGCGCTCCAAAAAAGCACAAAAAATATAGTGAGTGCTCAAACCATCAACACAAATGAAACAACAACTTACCATCTCCAGCGGGCCCACTTTCGATTTCCACATCATCTAATCTCATTGAAGATGCCCCAGTAACCATTTTGTACACTATGCCGGGCCATATCTTTAGTGATGGTCACATGGTCTACCTTAGGTTTCGTGGTACTCCAAGAACTATATGCCGGCGAACACTTGCGATTTCGAAAACTCTACATAACATGTTAGTTACAATGAATGTTTTTGAGATTTTATCGAGAGTAGAAGCCAATGGCCTGATCACTGCACTATGCTGTTTGTTTTCGGGTGGAAGCTTACTTGCGTACATATACCGTGAATCTGAGGGGAGTGAATGAGCTTGTTAGATCCTGCACCTTATTTGAGGATGAAGTAATCAAAATTCCTCAAAGATACCTATGATATATTTTTTTGCGAGCAACCTAGATGTGATGTCTTATTAAGATATCAACCACAAATTCTCTCAACGGCGCTGGTTTTACAGAGCTCCTATTCAGTACATTTGGCAGTTTTGGGAATACTTTCAACTTTATCCCTAATGTGGTAGAAACACCGAAGGGTTCTCTGTTCAATAATACGCACCTCTGTCATATAAATACTGCAAGTAATTTACATAGATTTGGAAAGAAATTCAGGAGAATAATAAGCATGGCATGTCGTCGCAAGTATTAGCTAGAAACTTCCAAGTCTCCGGGGTATCAGAGTCAGTAAGTTGACCTTGACTGAATTGTTCCAAGATTCAAGGCCCAGGTCTTTTATAGCTATAAATTATTGAACGTAAATGGGTAGTGCAATATGCATACTTTATGGTCATCACCGCCTTGAATTATTGAAGAGAGAACTCTTAATGACGTTCTGGCTTAAGGTTACTAAGCTGACTACCTAGTGAATTTTGAAATATATCAACACCAACTTTTCATCATCTGATGCAGTAACCGCCAGACTGTATACATACTGCCACCGGTAAATTCAAGAGAGCAAGTTGAGCCGTAAGCATATAGGGCATCTGAAACTTTGAACTATGGACGAAAGACCTCTTCAGCTACCAACCGTACATTTGAGCTGCTTGGTCGGGGCCGGTGAGGTAAAAAATATTCACTTATATGTCTGGTACTGCCACAGGAAGTTTTTGTATATTCTGACAAATTCCTTTCTCATATTCTTCCTCAATATTTAAAGGTCAACAACTTCGAACCACAAATTTTGAATCGCGAAAAATTATCGAAGACCTTGAAGCAGAGATTGAAAGTGATCAACACCATGGATCAACCTTTATTTGACGATGAATACTTCGATTGGCATGGTTTGAGTAGTCTGTTCATAACACCGACTTCGACTGTAGAGGAATATGCTCAGTATCCTACAAGAGGTATTTCCAGAATTTCAGATCGATCAAGATATGTTTTTGTAAAGCGAAAACCTGCACCATTAAGAATAGGATGGCGGGACCAAGTTAAAAATGATCAGTCTGGTGTCAAGTTCAAGCCAAAGGACGACGTGCAGCAGAAGCAGATTTTGCTTGGAAACCGACTCATATACTGTCCAAGTGAGTTACACACAAAGATAAATCATCATTTACTAACAGATTCAGAAACATGGCAAATCTCTGAGATTAAGTTTTATCACGATCTTCCAACAAATGCTATTCAAATAGCCTGGCCCACGGATTCTTGCGCTATCTTTCCAATTTTAGATTCGTTCACCCTATTCCCTAAACTTCCTATTGAACTTCGATACATGATTTGGGACTGTGCTTTACACTGCGATCCTCGAGATGTCAAACTTACTATCGACCGAAGATATCGCAGGCCTACCAGAAGTGACCCAAACCATCTGGTAAGATTATCCTGTCATATACGACAGCATGGTCCCATTGCTTCAAAACTTCCGATAGCTTTACTCTATGCCTGTCAAGAATCACACTTGCTTTTTTTGAGAAACTATTCCAAGATGAACATGAGCATTCCAGTCCAGAGATACGATCTCAGGTTACGGATCGTAAGACCTCGTAACAAGAAGACTGCGGATTGTGAGATTCGGGTTGACCGCAAAGGATACATGAACTTTCGTCAAGATACATTGATGATAGAATACTTTCGCAAGGTGACGGGTATACTTTGGAGTTGGAATCTCACTACTTTGGATCTGTCTTTGATTCAGAGCATTGCTGTGCAGCACACCTTCTCCAAGTCAAGGGCGGAACGATATTACGGAGGAAAAGCCAGTATATGGGAACTACTCGAAACTAGATGCCCGTGTCTAAAGCGTCTTAGTTTAATTGTCTACCAGGGATCAATGGAGAACTTATACTGGGGTTTAGACCAACAACCAGTTGCACATATTTTACCAATCAATGCGGAATTTTTTGATGGAGTCACATATGGTTGTCAACTTTCTCGTCAAGATGAGTACGCCCGTGCAACAGGGCGATACGCTCTTGATAATTTGAAGCTCAGGCATCGAACTTTGGTGAAGAATTTGGCTCAGGAGCTTCGAAAAAGAATCCGTGATGCCCAACGAACGAAATCGTTATACTATCAGGAAGTGAAGCGCAATCCAAACTTTTGGAAAAAAGTCGACGTCAACCTGGCTTATGTCACTTGGGTTGTGAGCAGTTTATATGCTGGGGAGCAGATGGAAAAGGTCATAGTTGCGCCCCCGAAAAATCTGCAAAATTCGATGCCGGACTCATATTTCTGGGCTCAGAGACCATTAGAAGTTGCTTATAACAGGCCGGAATTGAGATTCTCATTTTACCGTGTAATTTGTCATCCTGATGGGAGCTTGCTTAACAGGTACGAAGGGGTGAAGGAAATGTTTGAAGGACAACAAGATTGAGAATTTGAGCTGAGCATGAGGGATACTTGCGCATAAACTGCATTGTTACATATTGATCGTTCTACGGATTCTTGATACTGGCCTAGCAATCCATGATTCACCGCGTCTTTATTCTTTGTGATTATTCGATATCAGTTCTTTCTATACTTCATCTATACATTTCTGCTTTACAAGCCTATTTTTTTATTATATTCCAAGTTCTGATAGGCAGTACCTACCCAATTCTATCTCCATTGGACCGCATATTGAGAATATCAAGAAGTTATCAGTATCTTCAGGACAGGCTTTCAAGTAAAAGTGGAGTTTTATACTTAAATAACAGTTTCATTTACATCCAGTGAGGCAAGAAAAGAAATGACCGAAGGGGTTAAGCAAGCAGGAGATAGGATATAGGATATAGAGGATGCATGAGAGCATCGAAGAATTAAAACTTGATTACCAACCAAACTTGCTTACCAACCAAACTTAACATGAGGTTGTGAGGCCCCACTTTCCCGTCTCCCCATCTTGGCGGGTTGACAGCGGTCAAACCCATCCCCGCAATTGTCAGATTTGCTGATAAATCATCGTTTGTCGACAGAGTTTCACGATTGTATGATAAAATCTCGCTATATGGATATGGTTTTTTGTAGTTGTTTTTAAGGATATATAGAGAGATATTTTGTACGGAGGTAGGTATCTGATTAATCCCAACCCAGTAGTAATCTACTTCCGGTTAGTTTCTGTCACGGCGCCAACTACATGTTCTGTAGTTGCCTTCGTGCCTCAGGCATAGACCACTAGCGTGCCCTACTTCTTATAAGTAGGGCCTTACTTTTC